>JAQQSV010000944.1:0-41943 GCA_028646515.1 Pseudochirops corinnae
CCCTCTGTCTATGTATACATGTATACATATATACACATACTCACATATGTATTTATGTATACATATACCCTCCTATACATACATATATGTATCTGTACATATATACATACACATACACACATATATACATATATGTCCCCTTCAACTATGCTCATACTGAGAAAAACTCATTAGTTACAATTATCATTTTTCCATGTAGGAATGTAGGTAGTTCAACTTTAATAAGTTTCTTATGATTTCTTTTTCCTGTTTACCTTCTTATGCTTCTCTTTCTTCTTGTATTTGAAAGTCAGATTTTCTGTTCAGCTCTGGTTTTTTCATCAAGAATGCTTGAAAGTCCTCTTTCATTGACCATATTTTCCTCTGAAGCATTATACTCAGTTTTGCTGGGTAGGTGATTCTTGGTTTTAATCCTGGCTCCTTTGACCTCCAGAATATCATATTCCAAGCCCTTTGATCCCTTAATGTAGAAGCCGCTAGATCTTGTGTTATCCTGATTGTGTTTCCACAATACTCAAATTGTTTCTTCCTGGCTGTTTGTAATATTTTCTCCTTGACCTGGGATCTCTGGAATTTGGTTATAATATTCCTAGGAGTTTTTTGGGGGGGGATCTTTTTCTTTTTTTTTTTTTAATTATTTTTTTTGAGGGGAGGAAGGCAATTGGGATTAAGTGACTTGCCCAAGGTCACACAGCTGGTAAGTGTGTTAAGTGTCTGAGGTTGGATTTGAACTCAGGTCCTCCTGACTCCAGGGTCAGTGCTCTATTCACTGTGCCACCTAGCTGCTCCAATTGGGGATCTTTTTCAAGAGGCTATCAGTGAATTCTTTCCATTTCTATTTTGCCCTCTGGTTCTAGAATATCAGTGCAGTTTTCCTTAAGAAGTTCTTGAAAGATGATGTCTAGGCTCTTTTTTTGATCATGACTTTCAGGTAGTCCAATAATGATTAAATTATCTGTCCTGGATCTATTTTCCAGGTCAGTAGTTTTTCCAATGAGATTTTTCACATTGCCTTCTATTTTTTCGTTTGTTTGGATCTGTTAAATAGTATCTTGATTTCTCATAAAGTCATTAGCTTCCATTTGCTCTAATCTAATTTTGAAGAAATTATTCTCTTTAGTGAGTTTTTAAAATTCCCTTTCCATCTGGCCAGATCTTTTTAAAGCACTCTTCTCTTCATTGGCTTTTTGGGCCTCTTTTGCCATTTGAGTTAGTCTATTTTTTAAGGTTTCATTTTCTTCAGTATTTTGGGGGATCTCCTTTAGCAGGCTGTTGACTTGTTTTTATGATTTTCTTGCATCATTCTCATTTCTCTTCCCCAATTTTTCCTTCACTTCTCCTACTTGATTTTCAAAATCTTCTTGAGCTCTTCCATGGCTTGCGACCACTTCATATTTTTCTTGGAGGCTTTTGATGCAAGAGTTTTGACTTTGTTGTCTTCTTCTGGTTTCATGCTTTGATCCTCTGTCCTCAAAAAAAGATTCTATGGTTTGATTGTGCTTCCTCTGTTTGCTCGTATTTAATAGAATTCTGCTTCCAGAGTGGAGAGAGCTGTGTCCCAAATTTCTAGGGTTTTCATAGCTATTGTAGCAATAAGGCGGGTGCCCTCTCTACAGCCACCACAAGCTCTGGCATGCTAACATTCCTCACCCCAGGTCCACCACCCAAGACAGCATCCCAGATCTCAGCAGATCAAAGCAAGAATGATTACCCTCTGAATGGTTGCTTGGTCACCCTACAATCTGTAGTCCAGGATCTCTGAAGTCAGCTTCTGAAGATCAGCTGCAGTCACAGCTCTGTGACCTCTGTTGCCCTGAGGGCAGAGTCTGGACCTTGCTCTTCTCTCACCCAGTTCCAACAGAGTTCCCCACTGACCTTTTCTTTGTCTTTGGTGTTTATGGGTTGAGAAGTCTGGGAACCACCACAGCTGCTGATGATTCACTCTCCTGAAGTCTGCTCCTCTGCCTATTCTTTAAAAAGCATAAATGTGTTTGAGATATCTTAGTTGATTACATGCCTTTGACACCTTTTTATTTCTTTGAAACTAAGCCACATTTTCATATATATGTATAAACATATGTATGTTTTGTCTTCTTCTCATTCATGTCACCAAGTATCTCTCTTAGTATTCCAGGCAAATCTCAAAGACTGCAAGTTGTAGAAATTGGTGCTAATGAGCTTTTGTAGAGAGACTTCTCCTCAGAAGTTCCCTGTACCAAAGAAATCTCAAATCTGGTGGTGTAGATACCAAACTATATATTGACTTAGTTTGTATGATCTTAGCAGCTTCTCAGAGATCCTTACTCCTTCATTCTCTATAGATGTTGCCACATGATGTGCCATTACTTTTATAAGTGCCTTTGTTTGTGTTTGGCACATACACTACAAAGCAAGAACGCCAGGTATTCCAGGAAATAATATTTATTTATTGCCTATGATGCAGGATAATAGGTCTACACTTTTATGGTGTTGTACATATCTCATCTGTTCCTCACAATAACCTTATGAGATAGGGGTTATTTCTCCATTTTGTTGATTAGGTAACTATGTCTCAGAAAGATGGACTTGTTCATTGTCATGCAACTGGTGTATCTTAGGTAAGATTAAAATCCATACCTTCTTAACCCCCTTTTCCAGCATTCTGTCTACCATAGCATGCTGCCTTTCTGTAGAACTAATTCTACTAACCCATTTATTGACCTCTCCAACAAAAGCCTATGAGTTGTTCTTCTATAGTCATTTCATCCCCTTCACTATTATCATAGAGGAAGTAGAATGGGTCCAGAAAGCCAAAACAAAAAAACAAACAAACAAATTGTTCCCTTTCTTTTATTCCCAAACTAGGCAGGTTTGATTCTCTAGCTCTCCTCTGCTCATTTTCTCCCTTCACTCTCATGACTTCTTTTCTGTATGCTCCTTCTTTCCTACCATGGCTCTTCTAACCTCCTTATATTCTTTTGCCCTTAAATGTCAAGTTAATAAAGAACTTATTAAGCACCTACTGTATGTCAGGCAAATTGAAGATAAAAAGAAAAGCAAAAAATGATCCCTTCTCTCAAGGAGCTTACAATTTAATGTCTATTCCATGATTTTTTTTTTTGGTTGGCCTTAAATTAATATGAGTTATTTGTTTTAAATAACACCCTTGTCATACTTTTTAAAAAATGAAAGTATTAATATAATTGTGTAGTTATTTATTGTTAGATAAAATAATTTAATTTTCTTGCTTCTCTTGTTTGAAATGTTCATCTGTTGAATATACTGCTCAATTTCTGATTTCTTTAAAAGTAATTATTCCCATTCTTCTCTCCTGAAAGACCATCTTTTTGTTGTTTATGTCAGTTTTATAGGATATTGTTATATTTTGTGGTACAAACTTGCTTCCTTTGGTGGATCAATGCTTTGCATGCTTCAGAAGCAGTGGAGTGCCAGGAAATGAGAGCCACTGTGTAGTCATCTTTGAAGTTATATAATCAGTGCACCTTGTGTTAAGTTCTCCTCTTGTTTATAGTAGTGATAATTTCACACATCATGTCTCATAAAATGAAGAAATTGTTAAAGTAGGTTTTATATCTTTTCCCCTTTTTCTTCTCCCCCTTTGTACACAAAATCAACTTGTTTGGTGAGTTTGATGTAATTTTTTTGTTGTTTTGTTGATTTTTTTTTGGTCTTTCCTATGGTTTGTTTTTGCATTGTCCTCTTAAGACAGAGGAAAACTATATTTTAAAAAGAATATAATATTCAGATTTGTTATTTCATTTTTCATGGATGAAGAGTATGGATAAATGAGTTAAACTGATTCACCATGGTGGATGAAGGACTTTCTCCTATCTGCTTCTGATAGTTTTGATTTGATAATGTTGAAATTATGAAACTGGAACATGAACTTTCTTGATTTTTTTTTTTTTGGCATCATATCGATTTTGTTGAGCTGTACTTTGTGTCTTCTCCCATATTCCCCCCAAACCGTGCATTCCATCCCATCACCAATACTTAATTAGCAATTTTCTTGTTTTGTATTGTACATAGGTTGTTAAATTCATCTTTTTGTGGGAGGTGAGAGGGGGAGGGAGAGCCTGTGATTCTTAAATTATCACTGTGAATCCAATCTTGAAAATCCACTTATTTGGCTTAGATAGACCTTGTGTTCCTCAAAGCATCATAGGATTGTGATTTTATTCTGTCACAATTTCTTCCATTGTCAGGATTTTTAGTTGCAACTTTGCCATTCTGTTTTTCAATGCTTCTGTTGTATTTCTCAATGGATTCTCATGTTTGAAATCTTCTATTCTTGCAATTGAGTTCTTTTCTTTGCATATGTATGTTTGTGTGCATAGATAGATGTGTGTGTGTGCATTTGTTCCATGCTTTGACAGATATGTGTGTGTGTGTGTGTGTGTGTGTGTGTGTAGACAGGTAGACAGATAAATGAATAGATATGTAACACTGGAATTTTTACAAAGAGGTAAATTTACTTCAAACAATAATCACAAATATACAAATATGCTTCCCCCCACCCCAAACACATGGGAGGTATAATTGTCTTCCTCGTCTGTACCACAGTATCTGGAGAGGGAAAACAGATTAGATTTCATAGCTTAGCTCACTTCCCTTAGAGAATAGTCCCAGATCCAAATCCAAACCTGCCTTAGGTCTCAAGTCCTCAACATTCTCACTTCTCAGGATTTCTATGCTGTAGCTAGCTCTACTGCCTGCTTTCAATCCTGGCTTCAAAGGTTTCCATGACTTGAATTCTCAGTCCCATGTCATCTCAAGCACCTAAAACTGAGGAG
The DNA here is from genome assembly GCA_028646515.1 of Pseudochirops corinnae. Classification (NCBI taxonomy): domain Eukaryota; kingdom Metazoa; phylum Chordata; class Mammalia; order Diprotodontia; family Pseudocheiridae; genus Pseudochirops; species Pseudochirops corinnae. Next base: position 4,794 of record JAQQSV010000944.1, read on the forward strand.
AAACAGCACAAAGCAGTAACAAACACCGCAAGCTCATTTCTTAGAGCCAGAGTAAGAGAGAGAAATTAAAGGACAAAAAATCTCTCCCCTTCTCGTTTCTTCCCTTCCAGGACTCCACGCTAGACACAAGAACTAAGAGCATAGCAGAAAAGATGGCAAAAAGAAAGAGTGACTAGCTCAGTCTCACCCATTTTAAAGACTCAGACAACCAATCAAAGGAGACCTCCCCAGTCACATGGTAGTGAACTTAATGATTTCCATGTTAGGCAAATTGAGCAGGCTCAAAGCTGGACTTCAAATAAAATGATGAGAGTATGATTTAATTTGGAAAAATAAAGTGGAAACCAATCAGAACAATTGAAATGTTTATACATCTTGAAAAAAAATGAGGTAAAGGCTCTGTTTCTTGTAACTTGTGATTTACAGACAGAACATATTTAGCATTTAATGGAGCCAGTTTGACCAGTTTTAGGCAGAATCTTCTATGGCCTCTGTGTGTGTGTGTGTGTGTTAAACATACAAGAACTTTTATTCCTGGAATAAACAAACTTTATATAGTCATAACATATACTTAATGAATAACCATTCAGTACTTTTAAAGAACAATAAAATCTTATGTTAAATGTAAGGATGCATGATCTACAAATAGGATATTGTAATAAATGGTAAATGTGACAGTTTCAGAGAAACCTGAAAGGGAAAATTATAATAAGTGACATAGAAGCAAATAAAAAGAACCAGGAAGATGTTTTGTACAAGAACAGTGTAAAGGAAAAAAACATCTCTGAAAGACTTAACTCTCATCAATGCAGTGGCCAACCATGACTCCAGAAGTTTGGTGAGGAAACGTATTACCTACCTCTTCACAAAGGAGTGATGAATTCAATTTACCAAATTAAGACATGCATTTTTATACATGGCAAATTGCTTTGCTTAACTATGCTTACTTATTATAAAGATTATTTTCCTTTTTATATTTTGTCAGGGGACTTGAGGAGAAGAGAACAATTAATAGGGTTATAAAAAAGTAGTATTACTGAAATATATTTTTGAAATGAGCAGAAGACTACACTGAAAGAAATTTCAGAGGTAAACACAAGAAATTCAATTTTGAAAGTTACATTGAATTTATTATGTACTTATAAAAAGGAAACTATATAAGAGAGATTCACATTTTAACATATAATGCTCTTTCATGTTTTTACTTTGTACATGGAAATGTATTTTTGAAATGTTTATTAAATTCAGAATAAAAAAATAAAAAGTGGAAGAAAAATAATTCCTTAAAACACACACACCTACACCCACACACTCATTCATAAACATCAAGACTTAAAGCAGTCACCATACAAACTGAGGAAGCATTTTCAAATGGAACTGATATTTAAGCTCTTACAGAAATCAAGATGACTTATGACTTATCAGCAAAGTTCTTTTTGTTTGTTTTGTTTTGTTTCAGCAGAAAGAAAAGTAAATACCATTAAATATGTAACATGAAAGAGGAAATGTTTGGTGACGTGGAAGTAATGGGGACATTGTGAAAAGTTCTGCATGTATACTACTGTGACTTGAGGGTATAAAAGCAAAGACAACTGAAGCAGTATGAGAAGCTCTGAAAAATTAATTTCTGAAAATACAATGCTGAAAAATTCCAAAGAAAATGTCATTTAAAGTGATGAATGTAGCTCCACAAAGAACTCTCAAATAAACTCACTTTTAAAGTAAAAGTTTGAAAGGTATTTTAATCAGTGATGTTTTTTTTTTTTTATTTAGACCTCTATTAACAATATAAGTAAAGATAAAGCCCAGTATGAGATTTAGCTGGAAATAATTCAAGGGACATTTAAAAAGGAAAAAAAAAAACCTCTTAATGTGTGGTAAGGTAAAGAAGAATCATAAAATGAATAAGCCTAACTACTATTTTTTTAAGGTGTTGTTTTCTTCACCATTTTGGGGGTCTCCTTTAGCAAGCTACTGACTCATTTTTCATTATTTTCTTGCATCACTTTCATTTCTCTTTCCAATTTTTCATCTGCTTCTCTTGATTTTCAAAATCCTTTTTGAGCTCTTCGATGGCCAGTAGCCAATTTGTATTTCTTTTGGAGGCTTTTCATACAGGAACTTTGACGTTGCATTCTTCTCGTTATATGTTTTGATCTTCCTTGTCACCAAAGTAAGACGCTATAGTCTGAGGGTTTTTTTTATTGTTTGCTCATTTTCCCCTCCAATTGCTTAACTTTTTAGCTCTTTGTTAAGGTAGGACTCTGCTTCTAGTGTGGAGACTCTACAGTTCAAAACTTTGGGGGTCTTGTACAGCTGTGTATAGAAGTAATTTTAGGAACTTACAAATTTTCAGTTCTTCCAAGGTTGTATGACTAAAGGAGAGATGTTTAGTCCTCTCCTGGCCTGTACTCTGGTCTGTAGGTGATCACGAGCACTTTTTTCTGCCTTGTAACTGTGAGGAGGAGTTCTCTCTCCACAGCCACAACAAGCTGTGCCATGCCATCACTCCTCCTTACCTCAGGACTGCCACCCAGGACTGTGACCCAGATCAAAGCACAGGCAAAGCAAGAAAATTCTGCCTCAGTGCCAGCAAAGAGATCCCTGCAATCCCCATCTCATCTGTCACTGGATCCCCCTACTGTCTGTGGGCCAAGAACTCTAGAAGCAGCCACTGCCACTGTTACTACTCTGGGCCTGGGGCCTGATTGTGCTCCTCTCTCACCCAGGTCTGACAGACCTTTCCTACCGTCCTTCTAAGTTGTCTTTGGCATTCATGGGTTGAGAAGTCTATGGGTTGAGAAATTATCACAACTGCCAGTTATTCAGTGCCCTGAGGCCTGCTCTGGCCCATCTGTGCTAGGGTGGTCCAGGCTGGATTGTGCTCCTACCTCAGGCTAATGCAACAGACCTTTTCTATCAACCTCTGAGGTTGTCTTGGATTATAAATTTATTTCACTCTGTCATTTGGTGGGTTCTGCTGCTCTAAAATTTGTTTAGAGTCATTTTTTACAGATATTTAGAGGAGTTTGGGGGATAGCTCAGGCAAGTCCCTGCTTTTACTCCACCATTTTGGCTCTGCCCCTAGAAGAGATTATTGAATGAACATTTTGTGAATGGTTGTTAGAAGAAATGAAGTTCATTGGTAGCCATGGTGTTTCTCTAAGAATATCATACCAAAACAACTTCATTTTGCTTTTTGATAAGGTTATATAATCTGCAAAATATCATAGATAGAGCTTATCCATTTTATGTTTAAAGGAATTTGGAACAATAAAAGTCAGTAGCAAGAGAATAGAGGCCAAGGCCAAGGTAGACATTTCATGTCAGCAGCTAAAAGCTCTTAGTGAGGAAACCTCAGGAAGTAGGAGTCTCTGCTTTGAAAATTTCTTGAGTTACAGAGGATTCCAAGAAGTAGTTTTCAGGTTCAGACATGAAACAACCAAAGTTTGGGAGTCTGATTGTTAGGTCTTTTGCAGAAAGGCAAGATATCTGAAAAATAAACAGAGGAGATAGAAAATTATTGTTGGTACTAGTGTTGAAAGGGCAGTATTGAGAGAGGAATAGTAGTGCAAATTCTTAGACGGGAAAGAGCAGTAGCTCATATGTAATCATAAACAGCCTGCTAGGTAGTTATAATAGAGTCATAAATGAGTAGATCTGGAGAAACCCTAGAGATAAAAAAATAAGTCTAAGGAAATTAAATAATTTGTTGAAGGTCATGCAATTAGTTGGTAACAGAGCTAGCAAAGCCAAGTATCCTGATTCCTAATGTTTTACTCTGCTATGCTGCCTGCCTTCCAGGAAGTAATTGATTATGACAGTGAATTTAGAGGAACTGATACTTTCCCAGGACTTCTCTGGATCTTTTGGGCTTACCTCTTTGTTTCAGAAACATGGCCTGGTCAAGCCAGTTATGTGCACTGGTTCTGGCAATATTTGGATTTCATAGTATAGCACACTTGTGAACAACATGAACAACCCAAGCAAGATTAATTGAATTGTTATCTGATTGAGCAACCACACATAATGAATATCATTCAGTGGATCATTTTGAACTTGAAAAGAAATCTCTAATGTCATGCCTCGGAGCTGTGCTCTTAACTCTACCTAACCAAGAACATAATGGGTTAAATATCTAGATCATTTCATGTGAGAAAGATAGGAGTTTTGGTTGAGAGTAAGCTTAGTTAATATTGCTCTATGGTTGACTGATACTGTCAGTGTTGTGATGAGATTGCCTCCAACCTCCACCTCCCAATAAATAAAGCCAATGAATTCTTGGGTGTCATTAATCATATCCAGAAAAAAGAAGATAATAAACCCACTATACTGTACTAGGATGTACTAGGACTAGTATAGTATATGTGCTAGGATTTATACAGTGTATTAGGACTACATTGGAAGGATATTACCTTACCATGATAAGGTGGTATGGCTGTTACCATATCATTTATTTAATAAATTTATTAATATAATGTGTACAAAGCTATGATGGGTGGTAAGGGAGATAAGAAGTTTATATAAAGCATGGTTACTTACCTCATGAAGTCTAAAGTTTTGTAGGAGAATGAAATACAGCTTACTATAATATACAATATTGTATGATAAGTGTATTAGAAATTATAAAACAAAAAATGTATGTGAAGTTTAAGGGGAAAGGTCATTACTGAAAGAGGTCTTTAGAGGTGGCATACTGTAGGAGAATTTGTTTTGAGTTTTACTAAGTAAGGGTTTTTAAACTAGGCTCCATGAACTTGTTGATAACTATGTTTCAGTTATTCTGAAAAAGGGTCTATAGTCATTACCAAATTACCAAAGGGGTCCATGACACAGAAGAAGATTAAGAATTTATGCTGTAAAGGATGTAATAATTCCTCTTCAGTAGTTGAAGAGGAAGAAGGAAGACATTCTAACCATTAGAACCAGCATGAGAAAAAGCACAGAGTTGGGAAAGTCCAGAATTTTCATAGTAGGCTAGTTTGGGTCATAGAATACAAGAAAGGGAAAAAATGGGATAAAGCTATAAAGTTTGGGTGGTGTCACATTGTGGAGGACTTTGGATGCTAGTCAAAGGAAACAACTTTATTTGGCAGATAACAGAAAGTCACTGAATATTTTTCAAAAGAAGCAAACCTATCCATGTCTCTTCCTATGATTCCTACAGTATATTGAAGAATGAACTGCATAATGGGGTTGGTGGGTAGTTGAAATAGAAACACCAAGTAGGAAGCTGTTAAAATAGCCCTGACAAGTGGTAACAGTAATAGAGAGGAAGGAACTGATACTAAAAACACTGTGGTGATAAAGTCAATATGACTTGATAATTTTTTGAGCATGATAAATCAAGAGGCAAGGAGAATCAAATGTAAAAGAAGGCTTCAGACATGGGAATCTGTGTGAATGATGGCACCACATGCAGAAATAGCAAAGGCAAAAGGGAAATAGATTTAAAAGGAAAGATCTTAAATTTTGGATATACTGAATTAGAGGTTCCAGTGGGACATCCAGACAGAGATACATACCGTAGGCCTTTGAATAGGATTATGAAGTTCAGAAAAGTGGGCAGGGTTGGAGATTTAGGAATCTTCTGTAATAAGGTCATATCTGCACCCATGAAAATAATGAGATTGCCTTGGAAGAGAATATAAGGACAGAAGAAGAGAAGGTAAATGATAGAAAATCCATGTTGAAGAGTAGGAAAGAGGTTTAGGAGACAAAGTAATAGAGAGAAGAAGAATTGTGCAAATGCAGTATATCTGGAGTCAATGAAGTGGAGACTAGGAAAGAATGGTAAAAAAAAATGTCAAAAACTGCAGAAAATTAAAGAGTATGTGGAATGGAAAAGGCCATTTATTTTGGCACTTAGGAGATCATTAATGAACATCCAGAGACATCATATTGTAGTGATACAGAGAGAAATTTAATTGCAAGGAGTTGAGAAAAGTGGATAGTAAAAAGTGGATGAATTGAATATGGCTGACTTTTCCTAGAAACTTAGTAGTGAAAGGGAAGAGAGGCTTAAGACAGTAACTGGGTAGGTTTAAATGGTTAAGGGAAAGCTTTTTATATGATAGATTTTACATGTCTATGTAGACAGATGGGAAGGAGCTAAGGTCAAAGAAATGGGGTGAGAGAGAGGGAGAGTTATTGCTGGAGTAAAGGAGCAGTGTAGTTCAGTGGGGAGAGGATATTGCATCTGAGGTCAGAGGACCTGGATTTGAACACAGCTGTACAATTGAGTACCTATGTGACCTTGTAAAGTCACAAATTCTCAGGATTTCAGCTTCCTCATTTATAAAATGACATGTTGGACTAGAATACTAGATGATCTCTAATGTCCCCCTTCAGTTCTAAATTCATGATGCTCTAGGTAAAGTCCTTTAGCAAGAAGAAGGCAATAGAATTGAGAGTGCAGGTTGTAGGATTTAACGTTAGTGAAGATGACTGAGACCTTCTGAGACCAGAGGGAAGGAGAGAGGGTGATGCTGCTGCAAAGTTTTGAGGAATGGAGACAATTTACAATAGTTGGATTTAATCTTCTATGGGAATTATTAGGCTAGGTCATCTAGTATGGATTTGGGGGTTGTGGGAGTTTTAGAATAAATGTGCTAAATGTATACTAAAAGAACAAGTTATATGTAATATTCATGTGCACTTTTGTGTTCTTCCTCATGGTTGTTGGTGTTCGTCAAGTTCGGAATAACTAAAAATAAAATGTATGTATATATTAATAAAGACTAGAGAACAAAAATCCATCTGAAATTAATCCACAGGTCACTGTCACAAATATACACACAAGATATCCAAGCTATGTGATAGTTGAGATCAAGTTGCTAAGTAAGTAAAAGAAAAGACATTTTAAGCAGTAAAAAAAGAGACACTTGCATTTATTCTTTACTCTCAGTCAGAATCAATCATGAGAAAGGAAAGAAAAGCTTGAATATTGAAAAGGAAAGGGAAGAGGCTTGCAAACAAAAGTAACATCATTCAAAGCCAAGCATACTCCTGTAAGGGAGAAAAATAGCCTTTTAAAAGAATTTTAAGAAATTCAGAGAGGGACAGAAATTCAAACAATTGGCATTTATTAAGTTTCTACAATATGCCAGACACTACTAAGTGTTTGGTAGACATAAAAAAGACAAGTCCTCTACTTCCTCTCCTACCTTCCTCCCCAAAAAGTCCTTAGCTCTCAAGGAGCACTTAGTCTAATGGAAAAGACAACACTCATAAACTGTGTACAACAAGAGACATATAGTAAAATTAGAGATGATCTGTAGTGCCAAAGCAATATTCACAGCACCCACAGTCACTATAAATATACCTGCTTAGTGTTCAATTGCAAAATATAACAGACTCCATATAGAAGACAGAAGCAAAACATGTATTCAGACACCAGAAAACTGAATCCCAAAACCAGTAGGTCGATTCCATCACAGTAGCAGAGAAGTTAATAAGCCATAACAACACAGAGAACCACACCATCCTTTAACCTTTCCACAAACCAACATTTACTCACAAGCCTGACTGTCTCCCTGGGACACATCCTCTCTTCCTCCCAGTCTAGCTAGCTCTGACTCCCAGCTTCCCGTGGGCTCTGCTCTACCCTTTAGCAAACTCCTCCCACCATAGGCTCCATGTGGTTACATTCAGTCTATCAGGGGACAGAGTATATTTTCAAAACAAGGAAAGTCTTCAAATTCTCTTCAGCTTATTAAGGTGTAGGGAAAATCTTCAAATTACCATTACCATTACATGATCTCAGAAGGAAGGCATTGAGAAGGATTGGGAAATGCTTTTAGCAAAAGATGGCATTTTAGCTGAGACTTGAAGGAAGTCAGGAAATCTAGAAGGCAGAGATGAGGAGGTAGAAAGTTCTAAACATGGAGAAAGCCAGATAATATATATGTACTATGGAAATAGAGAGTCTTCTGAAACAGCAAGAACTAATGTCGCTAGGGAATTGCAAAGTGGCTATTGTCATTGGATCACAGAGTATATTGGGGAGGGGATATAAAAAGACTGAAAAAGTAGGAATCGGTCAAGTAATGGAAGGTTTTGTCAGCTAGACAGAGGATTTTGTATGTTATCCTATGGAATAGTGAGCCACAGTATTGATTTAATTGTGGGTGATGGAGTGTGGCTCAGATTTAGACCATGGTCAGATTTACATTTCAGAAAGATTAATTTAACAGCTGAATGAAGGATGGACTGGAGCAAGAAGAGATTTCCTGCTAACCCAGTGGTTCTCAACCTTCCTAATGCCATGACCCATTAATACTGTTCTTCATGTTGTGGTGACCCCCAACCATAAAATTATTTTCGTTGCTACTTCATAACTATAATTTTGCTACTGTTAGGAATCAATCTGATATGCAAGATGTATTTTCATTGTTACAAATTGAACATAACCCACAGGTTGAGAACCACTGTGCTAACCAGTAGCCCATGTGTGAAGTGATGAGGGCTTGCACCAGGGTATTGTCAGTGTTAGTATCAGTGACAGAGTATCAGAACAGAGAAGGGGTATATAGGAGAGAGATTGAGAAGGTAGAAATCACAGGACTTGACAAATAATTGGATGAAGGGCAAGCTCAATGGACAAAAAAAAAAAAATCAAACACATTTAAACATTCCTTAAATTGATCAAATGCTTGTATCTTTAAAGGAAAAAAAGAACATATTATTCCTTCAGAGTACTATTCTTAAGTATGAGGGATAGGAGAAAGGTATAAACTATGGACTTAAATGTTCAAAAGTAGGAGGAGCAAAGCATATCTAAGTGAAAAAAAATAGAGGAGGAGGGATGAATTTAATGTTTCTTGTTATTAGAGAGCTGCAGGATAAAAGAGTACAGTGCCATGGCAGCTAGGTAGCACAGTGCACCAGTCTTGTAGTCAGCAGGACCTGAGTTCCAATCTGGCCTCAGATACTTACTGTGTGACTATGGGCTAGTCATTAACCCCAATCACCTTCAAAAAGCAAAAACAAACAAAATGTAGTGCTAAAAAGTGAATTAAATGGAGGCTTGAACTGGGATAGCAGAGATTTCAGAGGGAAGATAAAGTTAAAGTGGAAATAGGCTCAAATAAATGAGGGCAGAGAAAAAAAAATATTTTATAAAGTATTTGAGAGAAAAACAAACAACTATCTTACCATGAAAGGGAAATGAATGAATTCTCTTATAAATTAGAAAAAAGTGGCAAAATACAATTTGTTGTTTATAAGCTACACATTTAAATATAAAGATTCATCTAGAATTAAAATGAAGTGTTAGAATAGAAATGGTTACAATTCAGCAGAAGCTGAAAAATCAGGAGTAAAATAGCTGTCTTTATCTCACATGAGAAGGAAATAAAAATAGATATTTAAGAGAGAAAAGCCAGGAAACTACCAGACTTTTAAGGGAATCATAGATGGTGAAATAACAACAACTAATATAACAAATATACAGCATATGTACTAGATGGCTTACCATTTAAGTACTCAGAGGGAAACCTAATTAAATTGTAGTAACATCTAGATAGTCATTTTTGTGGGGAGCTTTCAGTCTATCTTTTCACATTTAGAAAAATCTAACTGAAACAAAATTTAGAAAGAAGTTAAGGATCTTAATAGATCCTTAATAGAATATTAGAATATTAAACTATTTTCTCATTGCTAAATATGAAGTTTAAATTTATTTTTTTCAATTACATGTAAAAACAATTTTAACATATTTTTTTATAAATTTGACTCCCAACTTCTCTCCTTCTGTCCTTCCCCTGCTGTATCCTTAAGAAGGCAAGCAATTTGACATAAATTATACATGTGCAGTCATGTAAAACATTTCCAATATAAGTCATGTTACCAAAGAAAATACAGAATAAAAAAAATGAGAAAAAATAAAGTTTAAAAATTATTCTTTGATTTGCATTTAGATTCCATCCATTCTTTCTCTGGAGGTGGATAGTATTTTTTATCATAAATCCTTCAGAATTGTCTTGGATCATTGTATTGCTGTGAATAGCTAAGTCATTCACGATTGGTCATCATATAACATTGTTACTGTGTACAGTACTCTCCTGGTTCTGCTCATTTTGCTTTGTATCAGTTCATAAAAGTTTTACCATGTTTTTCTGAAACCATCCTGCTTGTCATTTCTTATAGCAAAATAATACTCCATTGCAATCATATACATATTTGAGTCATAAAAGGAATTTGGTAAGACTCCTTCTTTGTCTGTTTTTTCCCCCAGATAATTAGTATGGTGTTAGAATTAATTGTTCTTTAAATGTTTGGTAAAATTCACTTGTGAATCTATTTAATTCTGGGGATTTTTTCTTAGGGAGCTCACTGATGACTTGTTCAATTTCTTTTTTCTTTTTCGTTTTGTGTTTTTTGGAGGAAGAAAGGTAGGGCAATTGGGGTTAAGTGACTTGACCAAGGTCACACAGCCAGTAAGTGTTAAATATCTGAGGCTAGATTTGAATTCAAGTCCTCCTGAGTCCAGGGCTGTTGCTCTATTCACTGTCACACCTAGCTGCCCCACAATTTCTTTTTCTAAGACACGGGTTTTTTTAAGTATTTCATTTTCCCTTTTGTTAATCTGGGTAGTTTATATTTTTGTAAATATTCATCCATTTTACTTAGACTGCCAGTTTTACTGGCATAAAATTGGGGCAAAATATTTTCTAATAATTGCTTTAATTTCATCTAGATTGGCAGTGAATTGATCTTTTTTGATAATTAATTTTTAAAAATCAAATTAGCCAATGGTTTGTCTATTTTGTTGGATTTTTAAAAATAAAACCAGCTACTAGTTTATTAGTTCAGTGGTTTTCTTCCTTTCAATTTTACTAATCTCTATCTTTTGATTTTTAGGGTTTTAAATTTGGTGTTTATTTGGAGATTTTTAGTTCATTCTTTTTCTAGTTTGTTTCTTTTTTAGTTGGATGTCTAATTCCTTTATATGTTCTTTCTTTGTTTTATTGACATATGTGTTTAAAGATATAGATTTCCCCCTAAGTACTGTTTTTGCTGTATCCCATGAAGTTTGGTATGTTGTCTCACTGTTGTCATTCTCTGTAGTGAAATTATTTATTGTCTCTATGATTTGTTCTTTGTATACTCATTCTTTAGAAGTAGGTTATTTCATTTCCAAGTATCTTTTAATCTATGCTTCCCACAGGCCTTTATTAAATATAATATTATTGCATTGTGATCTGAAAAAGATACATTTAATAGTTCTGCTTTTCCTCATTTAGTTGTGAGGTTTTTATGTCCTAATAATACATGGTCTGTTTTTGTGAAAGTACCATGCATAACTGAGAAAAAGATGTACTCCTTTTCTATTCCAATTAATTTTTTCCCCCAAAGGGCTGTCACATCTAAGTTTTCTAAAATTCTATTAATCTCCTTAACTTCTTTCTTTTTTATTTATTTATTAGATTTACATAGTTCTGACAAAGGAAAGTTGATTTCCCCCATTAGTATAGTTTTACTATCTGTTTCCTCCTGTAATTCATTTAACTTTTCCTTTAAGAATTTGGGTGCTATGCCATTTGGTGCATATATGTTTAGTATTGATAACACTTTATTGTCTATGGTACTTTTACCATCATACAGTTTTCCTGTTTATTTCTTTAATAAGATCTATTTTTGCTTTTGCTTTGTCTGAGAGCATTTGCTACCCCTGCCTTTTTAAAAAATTTCAACTGAAGCACAAGATTCTGCTCCTGTCTTTGTGTGTGTGCGTGTGTGCATGTGTGTGTGTGTTTCTTACTCTGTGTATGTCTCTCCATTTCAAGTGTAGTTCTTATATACAATATAATGTAAGATTCTGTTGTTTGCTTTTTTTAATCTACTCTACTATCCACTTCCGTTTATGGGTGAGTTCATCCCATTCACATTCACAAATATGATTACTGTATCCTATTCCCCTCCCCTCATTCATCTCTCTGTTTCTCTGTCACACACACACACAAACACACACACACACTAATGCATGTGCACATGCACACACACACACACACACACACACACACACACATACACACACATACATATCCTGTCCTTCCTCAAAAGTCGGTTTTGCCTCTGACCACTGCCGCCTTAATGTATTCTCCCTTCTATTAGTAATTCCACCACCCACCCCACTCCCACCTCCTTTCTCTCCTACTTTCCTGTAGGGTAAGATAGATTTCTATACCCAACTTAGTGTGTATGTTGTTTCTTCTTTGAGCCAATTGTGATAAGAGTAAAGTTCAAGCATTGCCTAACACACCCCCATCATTTTTTTTTTTTTTTGCTTTTTGGAGGGGGGAAGGCAAGGGCAATTGGGATTAAGTGACTTGCCCAAGGTCACACAGCCAGTAAGTGTTACATATCCGAGGCCAGATTTGAACTCAGGTCCTCCTGACTCCAGGGCCGGTGTTTTATTCACTATACCACCTGACCGTCCCACCCCCATCTTCTTCTACACTATAAAAGCTCTTCCTTTTGTTTCTCTTTTATGTGATAAATTTATCTCGTAATTCACTCTTCCTCCTTGTCTCTGTGCATTCATCTTTCTCATCCCTTTAAAAAACAAATCATCCCATCTCAACTCATACTCTTGCCTTCTCTATATGTATACTTCTTACTGCACTTAATAATAACTAAGTTCTTAGCAGTTACAAGTATCATATTCCCATAAAGGAATGTAAACAGTTTAACCTTGTTGAATCCCTTATGATTTCTCTTTTATGTTTATCTGTTTATGCTTCTATTTATGTCTTTTATTTGAAAGTCAAATTTTCTGTTCAGTACTGGGGTTTTTTTTTTTTTCATTAGGAATGCTGGAAAGATCTCTGTCATTAAATGTATGTTTTCCCCCTAAAGAATTATGCTCAGTTTTGCTGTGTAGGTTATTATTTATTTTAATGATAGCTCCTTTGTCTTCTGGAATATCATATTCCAAGTCCTACCCTCTTTGATGTAGAAGCTGCTAAATCCTGTGTTAGCTTAACTGTAGCTCCACTGTATTTAAATTGTTTGTTTCTGGTCACTTTCAATATTTTCTCCTTGACCTGAGTTCTTGAATTTGGCTTTAATATTCCTGGGAGTTTTCATTTTGGGATCTCTTTTAGGAGGTGACCAATAGATTTTTTCAATTTCTGTTTACCCTCTGGTTCTAAACTACCAGAGCAATTTTCCTTGACAGTTTCTGGAAACATAATCTCTAGGCTTTTTCTTTGATGATGTCTTTTATGTAGTCCGATAATTCTTAAACGATCTCTCCTCAATCTATTTTCCACATCTATTACTTTTCTGATGAAATATTTTACATTTTCTTCTATTTTGCCCCTTTGGCTTTGTTATAGTCTCATGAAGTCATTTGCTTCCCAGTGCCCAATTCTAATTTTTAAGGAATTATTTTCTTCAGTGAGCTTTTGTGCCTCTTTTTCCATTTGGCCAATTCTACTTTGTAATGAGTTCTTGGGATTTTTTGTTTGTTTGTGGGGAGGAATTTTTGTACTACTTTTTTCCATTTGGCCAATTTTGCTTTTTAAGAAATTCTCTTTAGTGAATTTTAATGCTTCTTTTACCATTTGGCCAATGCTATTTTTAAGGTGTTTTTTCTTCTTCAATATTTTTGTGTCTATTTTATCAAGCTCTGGACTTTCTTTTCATAGTTTTCTTGCATTTCTCTCATTTCTTTTCCCAAATGTTTCCTCTGCCTCTCTTATTCAATTTTTAAAATCCTGTTTGAGCTCTTTCGAGAATTCTTGTTGGGCTTATGTCCAGTTTACATTTTTCTTTGAATCTTTGTATGTAACTATTTTGACTTTGTTGTTTTCTGAATTTGTGTCTTAAACTTCCATGTCACCATAGTAACTTTCTGTGGTCGGGTTCTTTGTTGTTGTTGTTGTCTGATCATTTGCCAGCCTATTTCTTGATTTTTAACTTTATGTTTAAGCTGGGCTCTGCTCCTGGAGTGGAGGGGGCATTATTCAAGGCTTTAGGTTTTTGATGCTGCTATTTTCAGAGCTACTTCTTAGTGTGTATACATTTTCATTTTTTCCAAAGTGGTATGATCTTGTCTGTACTCTGGCCTATAAGTACTACAAGCACTCTTCTCTGCTCTGGAACTGTTACCAGTATTCTTATTCCTCTGTGTTTGCAAATGCTCTCCTTCCTTATGGTCCTAGAAATGTAACTGAGGATCCTGATCTCCTGTGGTCACAAATATTAGTACACTTTTCTGCCTTGGAGCTAAGACCAGAGTCCCTGCTCTTTTGTGAGTGACAAGTACTCCTTTCTGCCCTGAAACTGTGATTAGGGTGTCTGTTCTCCTGGAGCTGCATATGCTAGTACCCTTTTTTGCTCTGGGACTGTGACTTGGAACTGTGACTTGGACCTGCATATGAGTAATGCAACAGGATCCTGCACCCAGTGCCAGCAAAGAGACCCCTATAATCTCCTAATCAGTTGTCTGACCTCTTTACCATCTATGGGCTTGGAGCTCCTAAAGCTGTTGCTGCTACTGCAGCTACCTCTGAGACCTGCTGCTACCTTACCAAGACATGGCCTGAACTGCAGTGTGCTGAAGGCCTGCCCACCATGCTGGTGAGACAGACCTTTCTGCTAGCCTCTTAAGTTGTCTTGGGCTAGAAAATTGTTTCACCCTGACCTTTTGTTTGTTCTGGCACTCCAGAAATTGATTTAAAGAATTATTTTAAAGTCACTTGAAGGGGAATTTGAATGAATTCAGGTGAGTTCCTAGCTTTTGGCTCTGCCCCTTGAATGTGAATATGTGTATATATATGTATATATATATATATGTATATATTTGTGCATTTAATGGAACCTTTATTAAAAAACACAACTTTGCACATGCTAGAACTCAGAGCATTAATAAATAAATGCATAAAATCAGAAATATTAAACAGATGATTTCCAGACAATAATATTAAAAGTATATTCAAGGTAGGTATGAGCAGGGCACTCAGTAACAAGTGAAGACATAAATAATTTAATCCCAAATAATGAATGGGTAAAAGAACAAATTATAAAAATAATAAATTATTATTTGAAAGAAAATTATAATAGTGAAGACATTGCATAATTTGTTTTATGTAAGTAAAGCAATTATAAAGGAAAATTATATCTCTAAATGCTCATAACAACAAAATAGAGAAACAATTGATTAATTGAATATATTACTTTTAAAAACCACTTTAAAAGTATTCCCAAAAGGGCTGAAATACCAAGATTAACAGAATAGTAATGAGAGAATCTAAACAACCTGACTTCAGAAAAATAGAAATTAAGTAAAATAAATTGTCTGATCCTGAAGAGGAGATTATTAAGGATAAAAAGAAAAGCAAAGATCTGGAATCACTGGAGATGCCCACTAAATGAAGAATGACTAACAAAATGTTAGTGTAATAACATGTTATTATGCCATAAAAAAAATACAAATGAGATAAGAAGAGAGGAGTTAAGAGGGATGAGTTAACAGCTTTCAAGTATTTGAAGAACTGTCACATGGAAGGAGAATTACACTTATTTCACTTGGCTTCAGAAATTGGAACTAGTAATAAGTAGAAGTTGTAAAGATACAAATTTAGGGCATTGTAATAAAAAAAGCTCCTGACAATTGTAGTTGTCTGAAAGTGGGATCAGCTACCTTGGGAACTGCTGGATTCCCCCTCATTGGAAATCTTCAAGCAAAGAATTTAAGGTACTGTGTACTTTGTCAGGTATGTTGTAAAGATTTCTTTTTCGTGTATAAATTGGACTAAATGGAATTTGAAGTCACTTTATCTCAAAATCCTTTGTCATCATGCACTACTTTTCTCTGGTGTAGCACCAGTGCAATATTCACAGCACTGACGATGACTGTCAATATGCTGGCATAGTTCTCAATTGCAAATATAACAGACTATCCATATAGAAGACAGAAGCAAAACATTTATTTAGACACCAGAAAACTAAATCTTAAGACCAGAAAGTCAAATCCATCATAGCAACATAGAAGTTAATACACCACAATGCAGCAAAGAGCTACACCATCCTTTAGCCTTCCCACAAGCCAACACACACAAGCCTGACTGACTCCCTGGGACACATACTCTCCTCCTTCCAGTCTAGCTAGCTGTGACTCCCAGCTTCCTGTGGGCTTTGTTCTACCCTTCAGCAAACTCCTCCCACCACAGGCTCCATGTGATTACATCCAGCCTATTAGGGGGCAGGGAAGATCTTCAAAAGTAGGGAAGATCTTCAAATTCTCTTAGGCTTATTAAGGGGCAGGGAAGATCCTCAAATTCCCATTACCATTACATTCGACCCCAAGATCTTTCATGTCCCTTACATAGCAAAAATACATTAATAATACATTTAATTACATAGGTTAATGGGAGTTTAAGGGTAACTGGTGAGGTAACTGGTGTCAACAGAACTTTACAACAATTTAATGGGGATAAAAGAAAAATAATCATATAAAACAGTATCTTAGGGTGGGGACATGGGCACAAGCACCCTATCTTCCCCCCCCCCCCTTTGAATGAATGGGGTTCAAAATCTTGAGGTAAGGGGTAAAGGTATCTTCTCCACAGCTACTTCTGCTGAAATTGGACATAGAGTTGTCCCTGCCCCAAGAAGTCCCATTTGAGAGGTCAGTTCTTTAGCTGCCATCTGGAGCTTGGTTGTCGCCAGGTCCAGGAGGTTCCATTCTAAAGGTCAATTTGTTAGCTGGTATTTGGAGCTCAGTCGATGCCAGGTCCAGTTGTGGACAGGGGGTGACATCTGGCTTAAGCAATCAAATATCTTCAGGTGAAGCATACTCAGCCTGCAGGAAACAAATGTCACAAACAAGTTTAACAGACATAAAGCCAAAAAAGAAATAAGTATAGGGTTAGCCGTGCTTCCGGAGTCCATGAACTCCCTATCATATCAATGGTTCAGAAAGACCTGTAGATGCAGTTCTTACTTGTCTATTCCATCTAATATCAAGTCCCTTTTCTTGATACATTTTGTATAGTTCATTAGTTGGAATGCCATCAATTCTTCCAAAATCTATCCCTGCTCTCAATAGAGTAGTAAACATTTCTTTTCTTGTCAATCTGTTTTCACTTTGAATTCACTGGCTATTTACTCTTCTCTGTTGAGGAAATCTATCTTTTTCCCATTCCCCCAAGTCACTTAGGTGTGAAATCTTATCCTCCTGACTCCAGGGCTGGTGCTCTATTTCCTGTGCCACCTAGCCGCCCCAATGTGAAATCTTATCCAGGACCTCCAAAAGAAGGTTCCCTATTTCACCAATTGGTAGAGTCAGAATTAGGTGCTTATAAGTAGGAGGAGCTGTCTTCACTATGATATTTCTATGAGGAACTGCTAAGGGGATATCATGACATATATTTGCATCTCCGACCATGATAGCATTTTTTATTACCTCCTCCTTTAACTTTCTCATACAATCTCTATGCTAATAGCAGTGTCCGTCTCCATGAGGTCACATAGAATCAATGGGATACATTTTTTTGCATTATTGCATTATGGCTAAATCTAACAGATTGGTCATATTGTTACCTCCTTGAATATGGTAATCTCTAAAAGCTTGATGGGTAAAAGGATTCTGACTAATACCTATAAATTTCAAATAATCCACACTGTCTACCCATAATCCTCTGGCCATCACTCATTATCACCATCCACGACATGATTTTCACATCCTTTGAGTGAATCAGCTTAATGTAGCAATAACCACATGCTGAGTATAATCCTCAATTATCTCTCTGAACTCTGGCCCCCATGGTTCTCTTGCTTTCTTCTTAGTATGAGGTGAAATTCTGCCCTTGTAAAAACTTCCTCATTTAACATTGTATCATTGTCCACCCGCACACTTTCCAGGCAGTTGTTGTCATGGCAACTAGGTTCAGTCTTGGCCAAAATTGTATGACCCTTCCTCCTGTTACTTTTCAGCATTTTCTGAGTCAAACACACTTGTACTACCTGAGACCCTCCTGCTTACTCTTCTAAAGGAGAGCCCAAGAAGTTGTAACACAGTCAACTTCTCATTCAAAACAGCTGATTTCTTCTCCAAGTGTTTTCTTATAGCAGCTTGTCTCTTCTCTTATATATAATATGGTAACCTGTTAGTAAAATCCTACTTATTCTACACACTACTTCTAATTCTCTCTCTGGTTTTATTGGTATTCCTTGCAAACATGTTTCTAAATCTCTGAGTTCTCCCTTCCGTAGCCTCAGTTCCCAGTTTTCACAGAGTCCTATACTTTTAGTCCCATTTCCTTGCTAGGGAGGAAGAAGGCAAATCCTCCCATCTTAGGATATCCATTTCTTCCTCTGAATTCCTTCTGCCTTCTGATAGAGTTCTGATATTTCATGATCCCATCCTCATGGCCAAATGTGGTGCCAATGCAATATTCACAGCACCACTGACTGTAACAATGGTGACTGTAAATATGCCAGCATAGTTCTCAATTGCAAATATAACAGACTCCTCACATAGAAGATAGAGGCAAAACATTTATTTAGACACTAGAAGACCAAATCCCAATACCAGAAAGTCAAATCCATCATAGTAACATAGAAGTTATTGCACCACAATGCAGCAGAGAGCCACACTACCCTTTAGCCCTCCTATAAACCAGCACGCACAAGCCTGTCTTCCTGAGTGTATCCTCTCTCTCCCATCTGCTCTCACTCCCAGCTTGCTGTGGGTTCTGCTCTACCCTTCAGCAAACTCCTCCCACCCCAGGCTCCATATGATTACATTCAGCCTATTAGGGGGCAGGGAAGATCTTCAAATTCCCTTAGGCTTATTAAGGGACAGGGAAGATCTTCAAATTCCCATTACCATTACACCTGATCTCTGACAAAAAGGTATCACTCCTTGTCAAGATTTACCTCCTACATATACATCCCTTATTGTCTTCTCCATCATATTTCATTCAATAAGCTCACTCTCTCACATCTTCAATCTATCCCTATCAACTGATTCCTTCCCTAAAATATTCAAAACTATCCAAGTCTTTTCCATTCTTAAAAAAAATATCTTTACTCGACTCTCCTGTACCTCAAGTTATCATCATATGTCTCTCTTCTCTTTTTCAACCAAACTCTTTGAGAATAACCACCTATACTCACTGCCTCCATTTCATCTCCTCTCACTGATTCTTCAACTCTTTGCAATCTGATTTCCAATCTCATTACTCAACTGAAACTATTCTCTTTAGTATTGCCAGACATTTCTTGATCACCAAATATGTTTGTCTTTTCTCAGATCCAATTCTTCTTGCCTCTTCTTCAGTATTTTATACTGTTTTTAAAAAATAATTTATTTATTTTTAGTTCTCAACATTCATTTCCTCCAAATTTTGAGTTGCAGTTTTTTCTTCCCGTCTTTCTCCTACCTCCACCCCAAAATAGCAAGCCTACTGAATACCCCTTCCCCCAATCTGTTCTCTCTTATATCTTTCCCCATAACTTTCCCTAACTTTCTAGTAGTGCAAGATGGCTTTCTATACCCCAGTGCCTATATATCTTGTTTCCCAGTTTCATGTAGAAAATAATTTTTTAAACATTTGTTTTTAAAACTTTGAGTTCCAGATTTTTTCCCTTCTTCCCTCCTTACCCACCCCCACTGAGAGGATAAGCAATTCAATATAGGTTGTACATGTGTAGTTACCCAAATAATTTCCATAACTGATTGTGAAAGACCAACTATACTTCCCTCCATCCTATCACACCCCCAACTTATTCTATTTTCTCTTTTGACTCTATCCCTTTTAAAAAATATTTGCTTCTAACTACCCTCTCCCCTAATCTGCCCTCCCTTCTGTCATTTCCCCTTTTATCCCCTCCCCCCCATTTTCCTGTAGGATAATGTATACAATTGAGTGTGGATGTTATTCCCTCCTTAAGCCAAATTCAATAAGAGTAAAGTTGACCCATTCCCTTTCACTTTCCTGTTCTTCCCCTCCATTGTAACAGTTTTCTCTTGCCTCTTTTATGAGATAATTTACCCCAATCTATCTCTCCCTTTCTCCTCCCAATAAATTCCTCTCTTACCTCTTAAATTTCATTTTTTAGCTATCATCCCTTCATATTTAACTCATCTTGCGCACTCTGTGTATACATGTACATACATATGCACACACTCATATATACACATACATATTCCTATACATACATATATATATATATGTATATATATAT
Organism: Pseudochirops corinnae; assembly: GCA_028646515.1. Lineage (NCBI taxonomy): Eukaryota > Metazoa > Chordata > Mammalia > Diprotodontia > Pseudocheiridae > Pseudochirops > Pseudochirops corinnae. The sequence continues at coordinate 24,996 of JAQQSV010000944.1, forward strand.
ATATATATATTCCCTTCAGCTATCTTCATACTGAGAAGAGTCTTACGAGTTACAATTGTCATTTTTCCATGTAGGAATGTAAATAGTTCAACTTTAATAAGTTCCTTATGATTTCTTTTTCCCATTTACCTTCTCATGCTTCTCTTGCTTCTTTTATTTGAAAGTCAAATTTTCTGTTCAGATCTGTTTTGTTTTTCCATCAAGAATGCTGGAGAATCCTCTGTTTCATTGAATGGCCATATTTTCCCCTGAAGTATTATACTCAGTTTTTCTGAGTAGGTGATTCTTGGTTTTAATCCTAGCCCCTTTGACCTCCAGAATATCATATTCCAATACCATATTCCCTTTGATCCCTTAATGTAGAAGCTGCTAGGTGTTATGTTACCCTGATTGTGTTTTCACAATACTCAAATTGTTTCTTCCTGACTGCTTGCAGTATTTTCTCTTTCACCTGGGAACTCTGGAATTTGGCTACAATATTCCTAGGAGTTTTCTTTTTGGGATCTTTTTCAAGAGGTTATCAGGGAATTCTTTCAATTTCAATTTTTCCCTCTGGTTCTAGAATATCAGGGCAATTTTTCTTAAGGATTTTTTGCAAGATGATGTCTAAGTTCTTTTTTTGATCATGGCTTTCAGGTAGTCCAATAATTTTTAAATGATCCCTGCTGGATCTATTTTCCAGGTCAGTGGTTTTTCCAGTGAGATATTTCACATTTCCTTCTATTTTTTCATTTGTTTGGATCTGTTTAATAGTATCTTGATTTCTCATAAAGTCATTAGCTTCCAATTGCTCCAATCTAATTTTGAATGAGTTGGTTATTCTCTTCAGTGAATTTTTGAAATTCCTTTTCCATCTGGCTAATTTGACTTTTTATGGCATTCTTCTCCTCATTGGCTTTTTGGGCCTTTTTTGCCCCTTGAGTTAGTCTATTTTTTAAGGTGTTATTTTCTTCAGCGTATTTTGGGGTCTCTTTTAGTAGCCTTATTGACTCACTTTTTGTGATTTTCTTGCATCATTCTCATTTCTCTTTCCAATTTTTCCTCCACTTCTCTTACTTGATTTTCAAAATCCTTCTTGAGCTCCTCCATGGCTTGTAACCAATTCATATTTTTCTTGGAGGCTTCTGATGCAGGAGTTTTCATTTCACTGTCTTTCCCCCGATCCATGCCTTGATCATTTTTGTCCCTAAAAAAGGATTCTATGGTTTGTTTGTGCTTCCTGTGCTTGCTCATATTGCCAGCCAATTACTTGATGTTTGAGCTCTTTGACACAGTAGAACTCTACTTCCAGAATGGAGAGAGCTTTGTCCCAAATCACTGGGATTTTTGCAGCTGCTGAAGGTATTAGGAGGGCGCTGTCTCTACATTCCCCACAAGCTCTGGCTCACTGGTCACACACCCCAGGACTACTACCCAAGACCGCAATCCAGATCCAAGCAAGTTAAAGCAAAAGTGATTACCTTCTGAATGGTCATTTGGTCCCCCTACAATCTTCAGGCCAGGAGCTCCTAAGGCAGCCACTTGACACAGCCACCATGCCTCCTCCCACTTCTTGTACCAGGGGCAGGAGTCAAACCACATTCTTTCATCCACCCCTGTTCCAACAGAGTTCCACACTGACTTTTTACTTTGGTGTTGATGGGTTAAGTAGTCTGGAAGCTGCCACAGCTGCTGGTTATTCACTCTCCTGAAGTCTGCTCTAGCTGCTGCTGTTTGGGGCCATCCAGGACCTGGAACTGTGCGGCTTCTGTGGGACTGCACTCAGCTCCTCATGGGCCGAGCTGTCTTCAGAGGGAGATTTGTTTCTCTCTGTCACTTTGTGGGTTCTGTAGCTTTAGAATTTGTTTAGAGTCATATTTTTACAGGTATTGAAATTGTTTGGACCCAGAACCCACACCAAGTTTGTGCTTGTACTCTGCCATCTTGGCTCTGCCACCCCACCCCCCATATTTTATACTGTTTACCATCTGCTTCTCCTGGGTATTCTTTTCTCTCTGACTCTGCATGACACTGCTCTGTCCTGGTTTACTTCTTTTCTGTCTAACTGCTCTTTCTCGTTCTTCTTTGCTATATCACCATCCATATTGCACCTTCTAATTGAAGGTGATCCCTAAAATTTTGTCCTAGGATCTCTTCTCTTCTCTCCACTCTCTCTGTCTCTGTCTGTCTCTTTGTTTCTGTCTGTCTCTATATCTCTCTATTTTTGTCTCTGTCTATCTTTCTCTTTCTCTCTATTTTCCTCTCTCTCTAACTGCATAAGCTTCCCCTGAGTTTGACAATCTTCTCTATGCCTATGACTCCCAGCTCTACCTATTTATCCCTGGCTTTTTCCTAAGCTCTAATCTTGCATCACCACTTGCCCACTGGACATTTAAAGTGTGATATCCCAATGATATTTTAAACTTAATAATTCTAAAACTGAACTCATTATCTTTCCTCTAAACCTTATTCTTTTCTAAAATTTGTTAATTCTGTCAAATGCACAAACCATCCTTCAAGGCTTGCAGGTCCATAATTTCAGCCTTGCCCTCAATTCTTCACTATTTCATACCGTATATATTCAAAAAGTTGATGAATTTTGCCATTTGTTCCTTCACAGTATTTTTCACATTCAATCCCTTCTCACTATTCATACAACTACTGTCTTAGATCAAATCTTCTTCACCTGTCATCTAGATTATTGCTAATTGGTTTTCCTGCTTCAAATCTCTCCCCAATGCAGTTGATCCTATACATTGCTGCCAAAGTAATTTACCTTAAAAACGGATCTGGTTATATGATTCTCTAGATCAACCAACCAACGTCAGGCTTCTTATTGCTTCTAAAATAAAATATAAACTTCTCAAGTTAGCTTTTAAAGTAGTATACAACCTGGACCCAGTCTATCTTTCCAGACTCATAAGGTATTTTTCCTCCTACACTCTCTGATTAAGACAAAAGACAAACTGGCATTCTCTATGTTATTCATAGAAACTTCATTTCCTTCCTCACTACCTTTGCATTAGTTATCCTGCTGATATCCTCCTTAACTTTCTTTATATTTGTCATATGCATTTTTATATATGCTTGTCTCTTCCATTAGAATGTAAACTCCTTGTGTATACCAACCATTTCATTCTTCATGTCTATCTACAGCACCTAGCCCAGGCCTTAGCATATGGCAGCTACTTAATAAATATTAGTTGTTGGAAGGGGTTTTTGTCATTGTTGTTGCTGTTTTTGTTACTGATTCTCAGTCTGTGATTCTTTTATCCTGTGATTTGTAAAGTTTTCCTAGAGTTCAGCTTGCAAAGATAGATAGGATTTTAATAGGCAAACAGGAGAAGGAGGGAATGCCCAGTCTGGAAAGGATGATTTAGTGCAGAAGGACAGCATAAAGGAAGGTATAGAGGTGGTGCTGAGCATAGTGTATGTGGAAAGCAATGAAGAATCTGTCCTAAATAGGTGGTTGTGTCTTGTTCTTATAGAGCTTCAGTATGTCTCCATTAGTAATTTATGTAAAATCCTATAGAAAATTTTCAATAAGATAGAATATTGGATTTCCCTGACCCTCTTACCCATAGCTAACCCAAATCTATCTTTCAATTTGACCACATTTCTTATGTTAGATGGAATCAAAACTAGTGATTATCAAGTCTCACCTAATGACCCTTCATCTGCTTTTGTGCTTCAGATGAATCATTCCCCCAAGGAAATGGCAGTGTACTTTATTTAGCTGACCGTACGTAATTATTCATTAGTTTTATTGCCCTGGCTTGGACTCGTCCCAGTTTTGTCTCATCTATCTTAAAGTAGACAGAGCCCAACTAGACATAGTCTAATAAAGGTTTCATATGTGGCTACTTAAAGACACTAATCTGTTATTTTGCGACCTAAAACAATTTTCCTGATATACCTCTTGGTCAAAGGTCAAAGCTGTGTCTTAAGAAAGAAGGGCTATGAAGCCCATTTGCTCCTGGAAGCTTGAGAGATGCCAATAAAAAACATATAACAAAAACTGAAAGTGAAAAGAGGAAGGCTGATTGTGCAATAAAATAGAAGAAAGAAAGCCAGTAAAAACCTATTCTATGGTAACTACAGAGATGCATAGCAGAGGAAGGAAGAAAATTCAGGAGAGGCCTCCTGATGAGGCAAGACGATCTCTAAGATCCCCTCAGTGCTGGACATCAGCAAACAAGGGTAACAGGAAATGATCCATTCCATGTGGTCATTTATTCTGCCTTCTTTAACTCTCAAAGTTCAAATAGTGAAATGGATGACGACAGAGAAAGAGGAGCAGTTAAGCTTTACTTCTTCACTTCTGACCTTAAGAAAAGAGAAGAAATGAAACTCCTGGATTGTACGCCCAGCCTTCTTCAGGGAAAAAACTCTGCATGGCAGGCTAGAAGAAGAGGGCTCCTGTCAGCCACTCTGTTACTGACACTTCTCTCCGGTGTCCTGGCACTGGTCTCATTGTACCAAGTGTTCACCCTGCAGGCTGAGTTGGGGAGTCTCCGGCATGAACTTCAGGCTTATCAGAGCAGGACTGAGCAACTGCAGGGTCTGAAGATGGAGAAAGCAGGAATGCACCCTACTGTTCTTCAGTCAGAAGCTGCTGCCCTCACAGAACTACAAGTGAGTTATCAAGAAGCTGCCTAGTCCTGGGTACAGGGCTCTCATGCTTCCTACTTCTTTTTTTTTTTTTTTTAAATAACCTGGGTCCTTTCCATTAACAGGAGCTTGGGGTACCCCCTATCACAGGAGAAAGCAGTCCCCAAACCAGCCTCAGACAAAGCAGAAGGAGCAGACGAGGTGTTCCGGACCCAGGGGAAACCAGTAAGTTGAGGCAAAGCAGTCTTTGGGAAATTTCCCAACTGAGGCAAACACCCACAAAAGCAGGGAGAATTAGGTGAATTCGTTTTCTTTCCTGGATCTCTGATATACATATTTTCTAATTGCAAACAAAACCTGACCAGCTATGTTGCTGAAACAAGGCAGCCCTATACAAGGATTACTTCAGTTGTTCCAGGTTGTAGTGAAGAAGAGCCAGCCTTTGTGGTCTCTGGAATCATCTGAGGGAGTAGAGGAAGGGAAGGAAAAATACCTCTTTTATTATTCTGACTCTTCATGGTAAATTCAATAAGCTGGTCAGTATTGTAATGTTCCTAAATAACAGATTTCATTGGTGTAATAATTCACCTGTGCTTGAGATAAAGGGAGCAGTTTAATCTTCAAAGAAATAAAGGCCACTTTGTCAGAAGCATTGCCCATGACTCACCAAATAAAACCCCACCCTTTCCTATCCCCTTTCCATTTCTGAAGCCTTAATCAAATTAGGGACTGTTTTTGCTTTTGTATTTATATGCTCAACAGTAGACACAGTGCTTGACCCACAGCAAGTCCTTAATAAATGGTTTGTTTTTAATTCTTTTGTTAAATGCTTTCATTTCTCTGTTATCAGAATGTGCCTGAGACAGAGAATCGACTAAATATATTTATCTTTGCCATGAGGCATTTTGTGATACTTATACCCAAACAGGTGTACTACTTTAATTTTATTGCTTCTTTCAAGACATTTTCAACAGTCCCTCCAATGAGAACTGAATGTACTGTTAGTCTTTTTTAAAAATAATTCTGCGTGTAGTCCTTAATTTTCAAACATCTCTTATATTAGAGAGGCAAAGTATCAAAAGAGATAGAGATCTGACCTCTGAGTTAGGAAAACCTGGATTCTCCTGCTTCTGGCACCTATTGGCTATGCAATTCTGTAAAAGTCACTTAACCTCTTGGTTTTTTAAGCAATTCTTACCTACACTGGCAGAGTGTTCTCATCTGGGAGTTCCCTAATCCAATGTAATCAGAGGTTCAGTCTCTGTTCTTCTGCCAGTTGATCTTTTCTAACCATGAAACATTACTAGAATAGCTTATAGCATCACAGGGTGTTAAGAGATGACCTTAGAATGCTTCACATTTAGTGACATTCGATGAAATTTAATGTGAGAGGAAACCGAAGGCCAGAGAGATGAAATTCTTTATCTGAGAAATTAATTGTACTGTTTTGCATTTAGCCATCCAGAGCTCCTTTGCCCGTGATCAGAAAAGTTCTTTATAATAATTCAGGAATTTATGTTTTAGAGCTGACAAAGTATGACTTCAAATATAATGCTTTCCATCACGTTTTTCTCAAAGTCTCAGTAACTCCATTTTTAAAGATGCACTCATAAAATCCAATCCATCTTCCAAGTCCAAATTTGAGATATATCTTCTTTGTGGAGCGTTTCCGGACCAACCCAGATATTTATAAATCTCCTCTTATGCTGAGCTCCTGGGCGTCATTCATCATTTTTACAAGTCATACTCATTTGAGATTTATGATATTCTACTTTTCACTCTTGGTTACATTTGTGTGTGTGTGGCCTATTTATTAATAGGATGGGATCAGAAGTGCCTAGAAGAAGGAAGGGGAAAGGGAGAAAGATAAAACTTTGTTCTTCCACAGTGCCTACTGGTAGTCCTTTGCACATAGTACACAGTAAAAAAGTGCTTAGTGACTGATTCAATAGTGACTTTAAAGTGATGCTGAATTGAGTGACTTTCAGGTTATTTGACATTGTATTTCTTCCAAATTTCTTCTCATTTCTCAGTTTGAATTTAATCAGAAAACATTTTATGAAACATTAAAAGTTCATTTTTATTATGGCTGATTGAAAAAAATAAGAGCACTGCCACAAGGGTATAGAGTTCCAACCAGGACTGCAGTCTAGACCTTCTGCTTGTGGTGGGGAGCCAGGGATGATAGTTCCCTAAAACTTGTAAAATGGCCACAGAAACACCTTCTTTCAGACATTCCTTCAATTATAAGTCTGATGAATTGGAGTTTTATTTCTATTTCATTCTTCAGTGCCAATATTTTTTCTTAATCATTTTCTTAACCTTTCAAATTAAAGACTTAGCTGGGTTCAAAGTATTTCACAAGATTGTTTCTGATTAAAACCTAACAAACAGAAATGTGGGGAAATCCAGTATAAAAGAGGTGCCAAATAGCCAAAAGTTGCTCAAATTAATTTCATACTCAAACCCATAAACATATCTAAAGTCTATTAGTAGCTTACTAGTATATACTGCCTTCTGTGGTAGCAAAGGTACATGGGTAACTTCATTCCTTTTTAGGTAGGGTCTTGACTATCCATCCCTCCAATTCTACTTGCCTGAGTCTTTGTTCTTAGATATCCTAGAAATATACTATCTATTTTCTGTAGCTAACTCCTCTTTACACATTTATTTTTGGAGAAGCTATATAGTGAGAAGAGATCCTAAAGATGCTTAGTCAAAGAATTATAATGGGAGAGTGCAACATGGAATTTTGAGAGTAGCAAGGGGTCCCACATTCCTGCCTATATGGAAAACAATCATGAACCTCTTCTCTATCAGTCCACACAAAAGCTATAGCAGAGAGCCAGCTGGCTACTGACACTGTGCCCTCTGGCCAAAATTTGTCCCTGATGGATTCTTTTTTCCTGCATCAGAAGATCAGAAACTTGGTCTCCAATGTTGCAAGAGAGAAACATCTGTTCTATTTGTCAGAATGGAATATGCAATTGACAGCCCTGACCTAGCGACCGTATTTTTTTTTGAACCCTATTATTGTTAAGCTTGACATTTTAGCAATATAAAGAGCCAAGAAACAAGTTGAACATTTTCTTTAAGTCAACTCAGTCAAAAGAGATGTTGTACATCTCTGTGTCATTCATTTGGTTAAAAGCAACAGATTTAACAACTAATATTTCTTCATACATTCAGGGATTTTTTGAGCCCATTTTGAGGTCAAGATATTAGTAATGGGCTAATTTTCAGATGTCTCTACAGTGTGGAAGAGTATGTAATAATGACAATATTATTTTAGATGTGGTTGCTATTGTTGATATTTGTCAATTGCACCTTTTCTAGATCAAATCCTATGTATAACGAACTCTACTAATCTTCCCTTTCTCATTGTTGTAATTTGATTGTAACAAGTACATTTCTGCATGCAAATACTAATTCAGAAGGATTAGAGAAGAAACAGAGCTCACATCTAATTTTCTCTTCCCTCTAAAAAAGTTCATTCAGCAATTAATCACTAATGAACATTTTCACTGAGTTTTCATACAATATTTTGTATCTCTCACATATTTATTCAGTGTTATTTTGTATATTATAATTTTCTTCTAATCAATCATATACCCATGCTAGTTTTTTATGTTCAATGACAGCATCTACTATGTTTTGTCTAAGTTTTCTACTTTACCATTCAATACTCCCCACAATAATCTGTGTTATAGTAAATAATAAATGTTGAATTAAATCAATCAAATATGTATTTAATGCCTACTATATTCAGGGAACAATGCTAGATTCTAGAGTGCATGCAAAAAAGTATAAGGCTTATTTTCTTCCCTCAGGAAGCTTATGATCTAGTTTGAAATAGGTAGGTTTGCTGGTAACTTCATGATGACAATATAGGCACGTGAAATAGGTCACAATAAGTGCTAGCTCAGAGGAGTAAGAAAGCACTAGGGGGCGAGGTGATATGGAAAGGTTTCAATTGCTCCTGCTTAGGTGCTACTGAGCAGAGTTAGAAAAATTCACACAACTTTCCTTGATATAATAAAAATTTTATGTTTTCTAACTTTAACTGTATATTTACTACAGCAAGACATTCTTTCATTACTGTTTCCTTATCTCAGTCCAGAAGTTATGCCAAACCTTGTCATTTTGCCTTGTCTCCCATACCTCTCACCTGCCCCTTTTCTCTCAATAGAGGACCTTCCTATTTCTTTTACTGAAGAGATTAAGATCACATTTTTTTCCCTATGAACTTCTTCTTCTCACCTGCTCTTTCTTAGTTCTGATTCTTTCCTCCTTTCTTCCAATTTCTAATAATGATGTGGCCCTCCTCCTTTCCTAAGTTCACCCCTGTATACGTGCATTTAATCCCATCTCTTCTCATTTTTTCCAATAGATTGCACTTCAATTTTGTCCCACTCCACCTCTCTTTTTCTTCTGGTTCCTTAACTACTGCCTTCAAACAGGCCCAAGTTTTTTCCCTAAAAAAAAAACAAACAAAAACCCTTCCGTTCCACCCTATCACAGCCTTGAGTGATTGTTCTATGTCTCTCCTCCCTTTACTAGCCAAACTCCTATAAAAAGTGATCTACAGTTGCCACCTTCATTTCCTCTTTTTCAGTTATTCTTCAACACTTTGCAATTTGGCTTCTGATGTCACCATTTAATTGAAATTTATTTTTTTTTTCTTTAGGGTTAGCAATGATATCTTGATTGTAAAATCTGATAGTATTTTATCACACTTGATCCTTTTTGACTACTCTGCAACATTTTATACCATTGACCATCCTTGCCTCCTAGATATTTTTTCCCCTCTAGGTTTTCCTGACACTTCTTTTGCCTGGTTCTCCCCCTGCCTCTCTGACCATATCTCCTCAGAAAAGAGAGACTTATTATACATATCATGCCCTCTAACCCTAGGTGTTCCCCAAGACTCTATCTTGGGACTTTTTCTCTTCTTTCTCTTAACTCCTGATGACTTGACTACTCCCATGAATTTAATTATTATTTCTATGCATATAACATCCACACCTATATATCTAGCACCAGTCTCTTCCCTAAGTTTCATTTTTGCATCACCAACTGCTTTTTGGACATTTCAAACTAGATGTTTCAAAGACATTTTAAATTCAGCATGCCACAAACAGAACTTATTACCTTTCCTCCCAAATTCCTCCAATCTTTTCTATTTAAAGGCATTATCATTATTTCAGTCTGCTAGATTTGTAACTTTGGTATCATCTTTGAGCTTCTCACTTTCCCTTACCCTCTATATCTAATCAGTTGCCAAGATTTCTACCTATACCTCTGACCCCTGTTTTCTACTCATATAGCCACCATCTTAATTCAGTCCTTTATCACCTCTCAGCCAGACTATCGCAATGGCCTCCTAATTAGTTTCTCTCCCCTCTCTAGTTCATTTTCCACAGAAACACCAAAGTAATTTTCCTTAGGTACATATTTGCCCATATTATTCCTCTAATCAATAACGTCCTGTTGCCTCTGGAATAAGATATGAACTCTTCTATTTGACTTTTAAGCTGTTTACAACTGAACCCAGGTTATAAATGACTCCCCTTCCTTCACTCTGTGATCCACAAACTACCCTTCTTTCTGTTCCTCATGCCTGACACTCCATCTCTTCTTGGTGTATGTCTTTGCATGGATTGTTTTTGATCCCAGGAATGTATTCCCTCCTTTTCTCTGCCTTATATCCTACAAGATACAAGTCAATAACTACCTTCTTCTAGCTCCTAGAAGTTTCTAGATGAAGCTTTTCCTGGTCACCCCAATTGTTAGTATCCTTTCTGTCAAACTACCTTGTATGTATATTTTACTGATTCTGTTTATATTCATTCCGGTAATACTTATCTATGTACATACTGTCTTCCCAAAAAGAATGTAATCTCCTTGAGAGTAGGGATTATTTCCTTCTCCAAATTTGAATCTTCAATGCCTAGTATGGTGCTTTTATAGTGGGTGCTGAACAAATGCTTGCTGATTGTTTTATGGTTTTATGGAATAGTTAGGCTCAGAGTTGTGCCTTGAAGGTTAAGTAGGAGCTGAATGAATGTAAGTATGGAGGAGGGGATTCTAGATGGTAGAAATGACACCAAATTAGCAAATGATCTATACAATTAGTGAGAACAAAGATGCATCATTCATGCACAATTGTATTTGATTCTCTGCATCTTTGAAAAATGTGTCATTTCCTTTACTTCAGTGATTTTGTAGTGTAGTTATGATAGGGGGAGATATTTAGGATATTTGATGTATAGAGAGATGAAGAAAAGGTGTAGTTTGATGGAACTTAATGATGACAAAAGAGTTGAGAAGGTCCACTATTGCTCATCTCTTCTCTTTCCATCCCACTTAAGATATAACATTCATTGTGAATTAAATAAGATTAAATCAGGTAAAGCATTTTGAAAAGCACAAAGTATATGTAAAGCATTATTATTTGTCATGCTGCTAATAATATTTATCAATGGAGATATAATCTGGTAATAGCAGTTAATCCGTTTTTCTTATCACAGTCATTGTCAAATGTACAAGGACCAGAGAAACCAAAATGTGTGTGTGTGTGTGTGTGTGTGTGTTTGTGTGTGTGTATATATAACCAGATGAAGTATTATTAACATTGACTAAGTAGAGGAAATTGCATGCTTATACAGAACCATTATTGTACACTAGATTATCCAGAACCCTTAATTATCCAGAATGCTGTATTTGTTATAATGGAATAAAATACAGAATGAATTTTACCAGTAAATCTTAGCTCTTCAGAAATCATTTAGACATTGGATGCTCATGGGATGATGCCCACACTTTTGAAATAGTTCATCCCAAGTTCATCATTTGTCTTGCAGGAGTTTTTCCTTTTTGCCTTTCATAAACATGTCTATTGTTCCAGGCATTAAGTGATGATTGAACAATTTTTTTTTTTTTTTGCATATCTACTACATGCAGAGCAGGGATTGGTATGGGGAGAAACAAATATTACTAAAGTGAAGTGAATAGTTGATTAAGAAGTTGGTATTAGAAAAAATAAGCTGAGTGCTTCACCAGAATGTGATAGAAGAGATTCTTCTCTTACATGGATTAGATTAATGAATACAACATAAATTATAATTATATTATATGCAAGCATATAATAAACTTTTATGTTATTTTCAAAACTCTTCTACTTGTTTCCTTCAGTTTTCTTATGTGCATTTAAAAAATGTTATAGGAGCCCCTTTTTTGTCATCACTATTGCTAACACTCCTATCCTTGATCTACCCTCAATTAAAAATGGAGAGAAAGAAATAGGAAAGAAAAATTGTAGCAAATAAACATAGTTAAGGAAATGAATCCATGTAGTGACCATATCCAAAATATATCCCTGTAGATGGATAGCATGCTTCATCATGGGTCCTCCAGGCACATTGCCTTGATCAGAGTTCTTAAGTCTTTGAAAATTGTTGGGGTTTTTTGTTTGTTTGTTTTCGGCAATGTCACTGTCCTCAGATAAATTGTTCTCCTGGTTCTATTTGTTTCTCACTCTGTGTCAGTCCTTACTATCCTGGATTCTCTGAAATCATCCCATCACTTCTATGGTGCAATAATATTCTTTTAAACTCATAAGCTACAGTTTGTTCAGCAATTCTTCAGCTAAGAGACACTCCTTTTTTTTTCTTTCTTCCTGTTTTTATCTCTTTTCAAGATCAGGAAATTTGTTTAGTTTGTGACTATTCTTCCCCCAATATTTTTCTCCTCTCTTAACTTTCTCAAACCCAGTTTCTTCAAATGATCTTCACATGATATATGCTTGAGACCCTTCACCATCCTGGTTTCCTTCCTCAGGAAACTCCCCAACTTATCATTTTTCTAAAACTATGATACTCAGAACTAAATACAATAACTCCAGATGAGATCTGACACAAATAGAGTACAGAAAAACTATCTGCTCTTTACTTCTGAAAGCTACGCCTTTAGTAATATGGCCCAAATATCATTAGCCTTTTTTGGCTGCCATGTTTTTTTACCTGCTGACTCATACTGAATTTGCAATTTATTAAAACACCTAAATCTTTTCCCAACACACTTTCTCTAGTCATGCCTACACTATCTTGTGCTTGTGGATTTGATTTTTTTAAATGCATTTCCTTTTTTAAAAAATCTGCTTATCCCTATCAAATTTCATCTGATCAGATTCATCTCAATGTTCTTGCCTGTCATTAGTCACATACTCACTAAATATTTATTAAACACCTAATATGTGTAAAGCATTGTACTACAAAGAAAGATAAATGACTGTCCTTAATCTCAAAGGAGCTTATTCAGTTTAAGTAATCTATAAATCTGATGAATATGCCATCAATACCTTTAAGCAAGCAATTAGTTAAGAAAAAATAAATAGCACAAGTCCAAGCATAGATCCATATGATACTCCAATGGAGACCTCCTTCCAGATTGACATTGAACCATTAACAATTTCTCTTTGAATCATCTGTAAATTAGATCTGAACCCATATAATGTATTATAATCTATTCCAAATTTCTCCATCTAATTATGTCTATTTTTGCTGCTAATCCTGCCTTTTCTTGCCTCAGCTGAAACATAACATATTCTGCTCCAAACTCTTATTTTAACTCTGTCTGTTCCAAGTTTATTTCTTCTGGTTTGTAATCCATTCTGCTATCCACTTCCATTTTATGGGTGAGTTTATCCCATTCACATTCACAGTTATTGCTAAATGTGTATTTTTCTCCATCCTAATTTCTTCTGTTTCTTCTCTCACTTTTTATCCTGTCCTGCCTCAAAAGTCTGTTTTGCTTCTGACCACTGTCTCCCTTAATCTACCTTCATTTTTTATCATTCCTCCCCACTTCTCTTGTCCCCTTCCTCTCCTGTTTCCATATTGGGTAAGATATATTTCTATGACCAACCGAATATGTGTGTGTGTGTGTGTGTGTGTGTGTGTGTGTGTATTCTTCCCTCTTTGGACCAATTCTCATGAGAGTGAGGTCTAAGCATTGTCTGCCACCACCACCCCCATTTCCCCTCCACTATAAAATCTCTTCCTTGAACACTTCTTTTACATAAGAAAATTTTTCCCATTCTACTTCTCTCTTCCTTCTCTAAGTGCATTCTTTTTTTCTCATCTCTTCATTTTTTTTTAAAAGATCATGCCAATATAATTGACTTATACTTAGGTCCTTTGTCTATTTAGACTCTTCCTACCTCTCTTAACAATAATAACATTCTTAGGAAGTTACATGTATAATCTTCCCATTTAGGAATATAAACAATTTAACTTTATTAAGTACCTTGTAATTTCTCTTGCATGTTTCTTCTTTTTATAAATCTCTTGGGTCTTGGTTTGGATTTCAGATTTTCTGTTCAGCTCTGATCTTTTCATCAGGAATGCTTCAAAGTCCTTTATTTCATTAAATATCCATTTCCCCCCTGAAGGAATGTATTCAGTTTTACTGGATGGATTATTCTTGGTTGTAATCTTAGCTTCTTTGCATTCTGGAATATCATATTCTAAGTCCTTTCTCTTCTTTGACATAGAAGCTTCTAAATCTTATGTAATCTTGACTGTGACTCCACAATATTTAAAATGTTTCTTTCTGGGTGCTTGTAATATTTTCAAATTGACCTAGGAGCTCTGAAATTTATCTATAATATTCCTAGGAGTTTTCATTTTGGGATCTCTTTTAGGTGGTGATTGGTGGATTTTTCAATTTCTATTTGGTTCTATCTGGTTCTAGAATATCAGGGCAGTTTTCCTTGATAATTTCTTGAAATATGATGTCTAGGCTCTTTTTTTCTTTTTTATTATTTGCAGTTTATTAATCATAAAAACATCTATATGCACATGAAAAAATATTAATACAACTGTATGTTCATTTATTACAACAAGTCTTTGGTGGGACAACAGCTTGCAGGTAACTAAAACTTTTTTTCCATGGTTTTTGGTGCATCTTACAGCCAAAGCTTTCTGATTGCTTCTCTGTAATTGCTGGCTCTCCACTGTTGTTTCTTATAATTCACAATATATTATTTGGAAAATCAGATCAGTCTGAGTCATCACAGGGAATCATTCAGGAAGGAGAAAACATAGTCATTTTGGGAACTCTCTCTAGGTTTCTTTAGGAACTGGAGGCCAAAATGGTCAAGGCTAGAGAGCTGAGGTTTCTACATTCCTTAGTTTAGGATCATCCAACTGCAAAAGCTCATCAAGGGTCAGCTTGGCCATATTGGATCGAGACTCCTTTTTATTCTGTCCCAGGCTTGTTTTATATTGAACACCATCCATCACAGCACAGAAGGCAAAATAAGGACCCATGACATCACCTGTTGTGACAGTTTCCTTAAGGTCAAGTTGCACACAATTTGTGCAAACTGATGGAGGACTGACACTGGATTGATCTCTCCATGTTTGTACTTCATGATTAATTCCTTGGGAATCTTCTTTGGATGAAGGACAGTATTTTGATTAGGCAGGACTACTTTGGAAAGCAGTGATTCTGTGAGTTCTGTAATCTTAAAGGCTAAATTCAACACACTGTAATCCTCTGATGCTGAATATCCTGGAGGAGGATTCATTGTTGTTGGAGAAGTTTCAACTGGCAAGTTTTTTTTGTTTTTTGTTTTTTGTTTTTTAACATCTAAGCAAAGCTAAGAACCTGGGAACTCTGAAAACAATCCTTGTTACCAGACATTTTCTTGGGTCTTGGAGCATCTGCCCTGGCTGCTGTCTCCACTGCCTGCTCCAATACTGATGCCACCACCCCTCTAGGCTCTTTTTTTGATCATGATTTTCAGGTCGTCCAATACTTTTAAATTTATCACTCCTCACTCAATTTTTCAGGTCAGTTTTTTTTTTTTTCTGATGAGATATTGGCTTTGTTTTATTGTTTCTTTATGTCTCATGGAATCATTAGCTTCCAATTTCCCAATTCTAATTTTTAAGGAATTGTTTTCTTCAGTTAGCTTTTGTATCTTTTTTTTCCCATTTAGCCAATTCTGCTTTTTTAAGGTGTTCTTTTCTTCAGTGAATTTTTATACCTCTTTTTCAATTTGACTTATTTTCCTTTTAAAGAAGTTCTTTTCTGTAGTGAATTTTTGTGCCTTTTTTACCATTAGGCCAATTCCATTTTAAGGTGTTATTTTCTTCATTAGTTTTGTGCCTGTTTTACCAAGCTGTTAATTCTCTTTTCATAATTTTCTTTTATTACTCTCATTTCTCTTCCCAGTTTTTCCTCTACCACTCATCTCTATCTTTAACTCTTCCACAAATTCTTGTTGTGCTTGTGTCCAATTAGAATTTTTCTTTGAAACTTTGCTTGTAGCTGTTTTTATGTTGTTATCATCTTTTGTGTTTATGTTTTGGTCTTCCTTGCCATTATTACAGCTTTTAATTGTCAAGTTCTTTTGTTCCTGCTGTTGCTGTTTGCTCATATTTCTAGTCTTTTTTTTTTTACTTTGAACTATATATTAAAGTTGACATTTGTTCACCTTGGGGTGGGGAGGCATTGTCCCAAGCTTCAGGCTTTTTCATGCTGCTTTTTTAAGAGCTAATTCTGGGCATCTGCAAGTGTTTGGTGCTTCTAAGATGGTGTGATCTGGGAAAACGGTCTTCACTGCTCTCTCAGTCTGTGCTCTGATTTTTATCCAGGAAGGGCCCAAGTTTCCCTGCAGCTGCAAGTACTAGAATTCTCCTTGGCCCTGAAACTGTGACCAGGTTGTTTGATGTCCTGCAGATGCTAGTGCTGCTCTCTGCATTGAAACTGTTTGAGCTCTGCTGAACCAAAATCTGAAAAGGGGATGGGAGTTTGGAGGTGGGAAGGCAGACTACATATCATCCTCTATTTATCTAATGGGGGAAATTTTGTATCAGCTTTTCTCCATTAATAAATACCCTACCTTCTCCTACCTGTAAGTCCCTACTTGTTTGTTTGTTGGTTTTTTTGGGTTTTGTGGGTTTTTTTTTTTTTGGTTTGTTTTGATTTGTGGAGGAGAGTTGTATGTCATAGAAAGTCATAGGAATGAGTAAGTTTAGCTCTCTTTAAGTGGCCCAGGAAGGAGACCAAAATGAAAACAGTATATCTTGCCTTTCTGTCTAGGTGGCAGCAGTGGTAGTGGGACTGAGGAAGGATAATATTGTTATAGATACGCACTAAAGTGTGAAGGATGACATCTAGTTGCTTAAGATATTTAAGTTCTGGTTTTCTAGAAAATAGTATAGAACATGATCCATAGTAAGCACTAAATAAATGCTTATAGATTATTGGTAACTGACTGAATTTTTGTTTTAATTCACTGCTACCCTGATTAAAATCAAAGTGCAAACATCTGTATTTTTCTTTTCAG
>JAQQSV010000944.1:42043-84187 GCA_028646515.1 Pseudochirops corinnae
GAAAGATAACATTAATGATTTTTTAAAGATTATAATATAACTAGACTTATTGCTGAGTTAATCTAGTGATTAATTAGAAGGTCAAACATTTTGGTTTCTGATTTATTCTTACTTGATCAAACCAACAATAGCCAAGACAAATGAATAGGAAGAATGTGATTTTTCTAGTGCTATCAATAGTAGAGTAGGGCATCTCTTTCTGAAAAGAAAAATACAGATGTTTGCACTTTGATTTTAATCAGGGTAGCAGTGAATTAAAACAAAAATTCAGTCAGTTACCAATAATCTATAAGCATTTATTTAGTGCTTACTATGGATCATGTTCTATACTATTTTCTAGAAAACCAGAACTTAAATATCTTAAGCAACTAGATGTCATCCTTCACACTTTAGTGCGTATCTATAACAATATTATCCTTCCTCAGTCCCACTACCACTGCTGCCACCTAGACAGAAAGGCAAGATATACTGTTTTCATTTTGGTCTCCTTCCTGGGCCACTTAAAGAGAGCTAAACTTACTCATTCCTATGACTTTCTATGACATACAACTCTCCTCCACAAATCAAAACAAACCAAAAAAAAAAAAACCCACAAAACCCAAAAAAACCAACAAACAAACAAGTAGGGACTTACAGGTAGGAGAAGGTAGGGTATTTATTAATGGAGAAAAGCTGATACAAAATTTCCCCCATTAGATAAATAGAGGATGATATGTAGTCTGCCTTCCCACCTCCAAACTCCCATCCCCTTTTCAGATTTTGGTTCAGCAGAGCTCAAACAGTTTCAATGCAGAGAGCAGCACTAGCATCTGCAGGACATCAAACAACCTGGTCACAGTTTCAGGGCCAAGGAGAATTCTAGTACTTGCAGCTGCAGGGAAACTTGGGCCCTTCCTGGATAAAAATCAGAGCACAGACTGAGAGAGCAGTGAAGACCGTTTTCCCAGATCACACCATCTTAGAAGCACCAAACACTTGCAGATGCCCAGAATTAGCTCTTAAAAAAGCAGCATGAAAAAGCCTGAAGCTTGGGACAATGCCTCCCCACCCCAAGGTGAACAAATGTCAACTTTAATATATAGTTCAAAGTAAAAAAAAAAAGACTAGAAATATGAGCAAACAGCAACAGCAGGAACAAAAGAACTTGACAATTAAAAGCTGTAATAATGGCAAGGAAGACCAAAACATAAACACAAAAGATGATAACAACATAAAAACAGCTACAAGCAAAGTTTCAAAGAAAAATTCTAATTGGACACAAGCACAACAAGAATTTGTGGAAGAGTTAAAGATAGAGATGAGTGGTAGAGGAAAAACTGGGAAGAGAAATGAGAGTAATAAAAGAAAATTATGAAAAGAGAATTAACAGCTTGGTAAAACAGGCACAAAACTAATGAAGAAAATAACACCTTAAAATGGAATTGGCCTAATGGTAAAAAAGGCACAAAAATTCACTACAGAAAAGAACTTCTTTAAAAGGAAAATAAGTCAAATTGAAAAAGAGGTATAAAAATTCACTGAAGAAAAGAACACCTTAAAAAAGCAGAATTGGCTAAATGGGAAAAAAAAGATACAAAAGCTAACTGAAGAAAACAATTCCTTAAAAATTAGAATTGGGAAATTGGAAGCTAATGATTCCATGAGACATAAAGAAACAATAAAACAAAGCCAATATCTCATCAGAAAAAAAAAAAAACTGACCTGAAAAATTGAGTGAGGAGTGATAAATTTAAAAGTATTGGACGACCTGAAAATCATGATCAAAAAAAGAGCCTAGAGGGGTGGTGGCATCAGTATTGGAGCAGGCAGTGGAGACAGCAGCCAGGGCAGATGCTCCAAGACCCAAGAAAATGTCTGGTAACAAGGATTGTTTTCAGAGTTCCCAGGTTCTTAGCTTTGCTTAGATGTTAAAAAACAAAAAACAAAAAACAAAAAAAACTTGCCAGTTGAAACTTCTCCAACAACAATGAATCCTCCTCCAGGATATTCAGCATCAGAGGATTACAGTGTGTTGAATTTAGCCTTTAAGATTACAGAACTCACAGAATCACTGCTTTCCAAAGTAGTCCTGCCTAATCAAAATACTGTCCTTCATCCAAAGAAGATTCCCAAGGAATTAATCATGAAGTACAAACATGGAGAGATCAATCCAGTGTCAGTCCTCCATCAGTTTGCACAAATTGTGTGCAACTTGACCTTAAGGAAACTGTCACAACAGGTGATGTCATGGGTCCTTATTTTGCCTTCTGTGCTGTGATGGATGGTGTTCAATATAAAACAAGCCTGGGACAGAATAAAAAGGAGTCTCGATCCAATATGGCCAAGCTGACCCTTGATGAGCTTTTGCAGTTGGATGATCCTAAACTAAGGAATGTAGAAACCTCAGCTCTCTAGCCTTGACCATTTTGGCCTCCAGTTCCTAAAGAAACCTAGAGAGAGTTCCCAAAATGACTATGTTTTCTCCTTCCTGAATGATTCCCTGTGATGACTCAGACTGATCTGATTTTCCAAATAATATATTGTGAATTATAAGAAACAACAGTGGAGAGCCAGCAATTACAGAGAAGCAATCAGAAAGCTTTGGCTGTAAGATGCACCAAAAACCATGGAAAAAAAGTTTTAGTTACCTGCAAGCTGTTGTCCCACCAAAGACTTGTTGTAATAAATGAACATACAGTTGTATTAATATTTTTTCATGTGCATATAGATGTTTTTATGATTAATAAACTGCAAATAATAAAAAAGAAAAAAAGAGCCTAGACATCATATTTCAAGAAATTATCAAGGAAAACTG
This sequence comes from Pseudochirops corinnae, assembly GCA_028646515.1. Lineage (NCBI taxonomy): Eukaryota > Metazoa > Chordata > Mammalia > Diprotodontia > Pseudocheiridae > Pseudochirops > Pseudochirops corinnae. Next base: position 44,838 of record JAQQSV010000944.1, read on the forward strand.
CCCTGATATTCTAGAACCAGATAGAACCAAATAGAAATTGAAAAATCCACCAATCACCACCTAAAAGAGATCCCAAAATGAAAACTCCTAGGAATATTATAGATAAATTTCAGAGCTCCTAGGTCAATTTGAAAATATTACAAGCACCCAGAAAGAAACATTTTAAATATTGTGGAGTCACAGTCAAGATTACATAAGATTTAGAAGCTTCTATGTCAAAGAAGAGAAAGGACTTAGAATATGATATTCCAGAATGCAAAGAAGCTAAGATTACAACCAAGAATAATCCATCCAGTAAAACTGAATACATTCCTTCAGGGGGGAAATGGATATTTAATGAAATAAAGGACTTTGAAGCATTCCTGATGAAAAGATCAGAGCTGAACAGAAAATCTGAAATCCAAACCAAGACCCAAGAGATTTATAAAAAGAAGAAACATGCAAGAGAAATTACAAGGTACTTAATAAAGTTAAATTGTTTATATTCCTAAATGGGAAGATTATACATGTAACTTCCTAAGAATGTTATTATTGTTAAGAGAGGTAGGAAGAGTCTAAATAGACAAAGGACCTAAGTATAAGTCAATTATATTGGCATGATCTTTTAAAAAAAAATGAAGAGATGAGAAAAAAAGAATGCACTTAGAGAAGGAAGAGAGAAGTAGAATGGGAAAAATTTTCTTATGTAAAAGAAGTGTTCAAGGAAGAGATTTTATAGTGGAGGGGAAATGGGGGTGGTGGTGGCAGACAATGCTTAGACCTCACTCTCATGAGAATTGGTCCAAAGAGGGAAGAATACACACACACACACACACACACACACACACACACATATTCGGTTGGTCATAGAAATATATCTTACCCAATATGGAAACAGGAGAGGAAGGGGACAAGAGAAGTGGGGAGGAATGATAAAAAATGAAGGTAGATTAAGGGAGACAGTGGTCAGAAGCAAAACAGACTTTTGAGGCAGGACAGGATAAAAAGTGAGAGAAGAAACAGAAGAAATTAGGATGGAGAAAAATACACATTTAGCAATAACTGTGAATGTGAATGGGATAAACTCACCCATAAAATGGAAGTGGATAGCAGAATGGATTACAAACCAGAAGAAATAAACTTGGAACAGACAGAGTTAAAATAAGAGTTTGGAGCAGAATATGTTATGTTTCAGCTGAGGCAAGAAAAGGCAGGATTAGCAGCAAAAATAGACATAATTAGATGGAGAAATTTGGAATAGATTATAATACATTATATGGGTTCAGATCTAATTTACAGATGATTCAAAGAGAAATTGTTAATGGTTCAATGTCAATCTGGAAGGAGGTCTCCATTGGAGTATCATATGGATCTATGCTTGGACTTGTGCTATTTATTTTTTCTTAACTAATTGCTTGCTTAAAGGTATTGATGGCATATTCATCAGATTTATAGATTACTTAAACTGAATAAGCTCCTTTGAGATTAAGGACAGTCATTTATCTTTCTTTGTAGTACAATGCTTTACACATATTAGGTGTTTAATAAATATTTAGTGAGTATGTGACTAATGACAGGCAAGAACATTGAGATGAATCTGATCAGATGAAATTTGATAGGGATAAGCAGATTTTTTAAAAAAGGAAATGCATTTAAAAAAATCAAATCCACAAGCACAAGATAGTGTAGGCATGACTAGAGAAAGTGTGTTGGGAAAAGATTTAGGTGTTTTAATAAATTGCAAATTCAGTATGAGTCAGCAGGTAAAAAAACATGGCAGCCAAAAAAGGCTAATGATATTTGGGCCATATTACTAAAGGCGTAGCTTTCAGAAGTAAAGAGCAGATAGTTTTTCTGTACTCTATTTGTGTCAGATCTCATCTGGAGTTATTGTATTTAGTTCTGAGTATCATAGTTTTAGAAAAATGATAAGTTGGGGAGTTTCCTGAGGAAGGAAACCAGGATGGTGAAGGGTCTCAAGCATATATCATGTGAAGATCATTTGAAGAAACTGGGTTTGAGAAAGTTAAGAGAGGAGAAAAATATTGGGGGAAGAATAGTCACAAACTAAACAAATTTCCTGATCTTGAAAAGAGATAAAAACAGGAAGAAAGAAAAAAAAAGGAGTGTCTCTTAGCTGAAGAATTGCTGAACAAACTGTAGCTTATGAGTTTAAAAGAATATTATTGCACCATAGAAGTGATGGGATGATTTCAGAGAATCCAGGATAGTAAGGACTGACACAGAGTGAGAAACAAATAGAACCAGGAGAACAATTTATCTGAGGACAGTGACATTGCCGAAAACAAACAAACAAAAAACCCCAACAATTTTCAAAGACTTAAGAACTCTGATCAAGGCAATGTGCCTGGAGGACCCATGATGAAGCATGCTATCCATCTACAGGGATATATTTTGGATATGGTCACTACATGGATTCATTTCCTTAACTATGTTTATTTGCTACAATTTTTCTTTCCTATTTCTTTCTCTCCATTTTTAATTGAGGGTAGATCAAGGATAGGAGTGTTAGCAATAGTGATGACAAAAAAGGGGCTCCTATAACATTTTTTAAATGCACATAAGAAAACTGAAGGAAACAAGTAGAAGAGTTTTGAAAATAACATAAAAGTTTATTATATGCTTGCATATAATATAATTATAATTTATGTTGTATTCATTAATCTAATCCATGTAAGAGAAGAATCTCTTCTATCACATTCTGGTGAAGCACTCAGCTTATTTTTTCTAATACCAACTTCTTAATCAACTATTCACTTCACTTTAGTAATATTTGTTTCTCCCCATACCAATCCCTGCTCTGCATGTAGTAGATATGCAAAAAAAAAAAAAAATTGTTCAATCATCACTTAATGCCTGGAACAATAGACATGTTTATGAAAGGCAAAAAGGAAAAACTCCTGCAAGACAAATGATGAACTTGGGATGAACTATTTCAAAAGTGTGGGCATCATCCCATGAGCATCCAATGTCTAAATGATTTCTGAAGAGCTAAGATTTACTGGTAAAATTCATTCTGTATTTTATTCCATTATAACAAATACAGCATTCTGGATAATTAAGGGTTCTGGATAATCTAGTGTACAATAATGGTTCTGTATAAGCATGCAATTTCCTCTACTTAGTCAATGTTAATAATACTTCATCTGGTTATATATACACACACACAAACACACACACACACACACACACACACATTTTGGTTTCTCTGGTCCTTGTACATTTGACAATGACTGTGATAAGAAAAACGGATTAACTGCTATTACCAGATTATATCTCCATTGATAAATATTATTAGCAGCATGACAAATAATAATGCTTTACATATACTTTGTGCTTTTCAAAATGCTTTACCTGATTTAATCTTATTTAATTCACAATGAATGTTATATCTTAAGTGGGATGGAAAGAGAAGAGATGAGCAATAGTGGACCTTCTCAACTCTTTTGTCATCATTAAGTTCCATCAAACTACACCTTTTCTTCATCTCTCTATACATCAAATATCCTAAATATCTCCCCCTATCATAACTACACTACAAAATCACTGAAGTAAAGGAAATGACACATTTTTCAAAGATGCAGAGAATCAAATACAATTGTGCATGAATGATGCATCTTTGTTCTCACTAATTGTATAGATCATTTGCTAATTTGGTGTCATTTCTACCATCTAGAATCCCCTCCTCCATACTTACATTCATTCAGCTCCTACTTAACCTTCAAGGCACAACTCTGAGCCTAACTATTCCATAAAACCATAAAACAATCAGCAAGCATTTGTTCAGCACCCACTATAAAAGCACCATACTAGGCATTGAAGATTCAAATTTGGAGAAGGAAATAATCCCTACTCTCAAGGAGATTACATTCTTTTTGGGAAGACAGTATGTACATAGATAAGTATTACCGGAATGAATATAAACAGAATCAGTAAAATATACATACAAGGTAGTTTGACAGAAAGGATACTAACAATTGGGGTGACCAGGAAAAGCTTCATCTAGAAACTTCTAGGAGCTAGAAGAAGGTAGTTATTGACTTGTATCTTGTAGGATATAAGGCAGAGAAAAGGAGGGAATACATTCCTGGGATCAAAAACAATCCATGCAAAGACATACACCAAGAAGAGATGGAGTGTCAGGCATGAGGAACAGAAAGAAGGGTAGTTTGTGGATCACAGAGTGAAGGAAGGGGAGTCATTTATAACCTGGGTTCAGTTGTAAACAGCTTAAAAGTCAAATAGAAGAGTTCATATCTTATTCCAGAGGCAACAGGACGTTATTGATTAGAGGAATAATATGGGCAAATATGTACCTAAGGAAAATTACTTTGGTGTTTCTGTGGAAAATGAACTAGAGAGGGGAGAGAAACTAATTAGGAGGCCATTGCGATAGTCTGGCTGAGAGGTGATAAAGGACTGAATTAAGATGGTGGCTATATGAGTAGAAAACAGGGGTCAGAGGTATAGGTAGAAATCTTGGCAACTGATTAGATATAGAGGGTAAGGGAAAGTGAGAAGCTCAAAGATGATACCAAAGTTACAAATCTAGCAGACTGAAATAATGATAATGCCTTTAAATAGAAAAGATTGGAGGAATTTGGGAGGAAAGGTAATAAGTTCTGTTTGTGGCATGCTGAATTTAAAATGTCTTTGAAACATCTAGTTTGAAATGTCCAAAAAGCAGTTGGTGATGCAAAAATGAAACTTAGGGAAGAGACTGGTGCTAGATATATAGGTGTGGATGTTATATGCATAGAAATAATAATTAAATTCATGGGAGTAGTCAAGTCATCAGGAGTTAAGAGAAAGAAGAGAAAAAGTCCCAAGATAGAGTCTTGGGGAACACCTAGGGTTAGAGGGCATGATATGTATAATAAGTCTCTCTTTTCTGAGGAGATATGGTCAGAGAGGCAGGGGGAGAACCAGGCAAAAGAAGTGTCAGGAAAACCTAGAGGGGAAAAAATATCTAGGAGGCAAGGATGGTCAATGGTATAAAATGTTGCAGAGTAGTCAAAAAGGATCAAGTGTGATAAAATACTATCAGATTTTACAATCAAGATATCATTGCTAACCCTAAAGAAAAAAAAAATAAATTTCAATTAAATGGTGACATCAGAAGCCAAATTGCAAAGTGTTGAAGAATAACTGAAAAAGAGGAAATGAAGGTGGCAACTGTAGATCACTTTTTATAGGAGTTTGGCTAGTAAAGGGAGGAGAGACATAGAACAATCACTCAAGGCTGTGATAGGGTGGAACGGAAGGGTTTTTGTTTGTTTTTTTTTTAGGGAAAAAACTTGGGCCTGTTTGAAGGCAGTAGTTAAGGAACCAGAAGAAAAAGAGAGGTGGAGTGGGACAAAATTGAAGTGCAATCTATTGGAAAAAATGAGAAGAGATGGGATTAAATGCACGTATACAGGGGTGAACTTAGGAAAGGAGGAGGGCCACATCATTATTAGAAATTGGAAGAAAGGAGGAAAGAATCAGAACTAAGAAAGAGCAGGTGAGAAGAAGAAGTTCATAGGGAAAAAAATGTGATCTTAATCTCTTCAGTAAAAGAAATAGGAAGGTCCTCTATTGAGAGAAAAGGGGCAGGTGAGAGGTATGGGAGACAAGGCAAAATGACAAGGTTTGGCATAACTTCTGGACTGAGATAAGGAAACAGTAATGAAAGAATGTCTTGCTGTAGTAAATATACAGTTAAAGTTAGAAAACATAAAATTTTTATTATATCAAGGAAAGTTGTGTGAATTTTTCTAACTCTGCTCAGTAGCACCTAAGCAGGAGCAATTGAAACCTTTCCATATCACCTCGCCCCCTAGTGCTTTCTTACTCCTCTGAGCTAGCACTTATTGTGACCTATTTCACGTGCCTATATTGTCATCATGAAGTTACCAGCAAACCTACCTATTTCAAACTAGATCATAAGCTTCCTGAGGGAAGAAAATAAGCCTTATACTTTTTTGCATGCACTCTAGAATCTAGCATTGTTCCCTGAATATAGTAGGCATTAAATACATATTTGATTGATTTAATTCAACATTTATTATTTACTATAACACAGATTATTGTGGGGAGTATTGAATGGTAAAGTAGAAAACTTAGACAAAACATAGTAGATGCTGTCATTGAACATAAAAAACTAGCATGGGTATATGATTGATTAGAAGAAAATTATAATATACAAAATAACACTGAATAAATATGTGAGAGATACAAAATATTGTATGAAAACTCAGTGAAAATGTTCATTAGTGATTAATTGCTGAATGAACTTTTTTAGAGGGAAGAGAAAATTAGATGTGAGCTCTGTTTCTTCTCTAATCCTTCTGAATTAGTATTTGCATGCAGAAATGTACTTGTTACAATCAAATTACAACAATGAGAAAGGGAAGATTAGTAGAGTTCGTTATACATAGGATTTGATCTAGAAAAGGTGCAATTGACAAATATCAACAATAGCAACCACATCTAAAATAATATTGTCATTATTACATACTCTTCCACACTGTAGAGACATCTGAAAATTAGCCCATTACTAATATCTTGACCTCAAAATGGGCTCAAAAAATCCCTGAATGTATGAAGAAATATTAGTTGTTAAATCTGTTGCTTTTAACCAAATGAATGACACAGAGATGTACAACATCTCTTTTGACTGAGTTGACTTAAAGAAAATGTTCAACTTGTTTCTTGGCTCTTTATATTGCTAAAATGTCAAGCTTAACAATAATAGGGTTCAAAAAAAAATACGGTCGCTAGGTCAGGGCTGTCAATTGCATATTCCATTCTGACAAATAGAACAGATGTTTCTCTCTTGCAACATTGGAGACCAAGTTTCTGATCTTCTGATGCAGGAAAAAAGAATCCATCAGGGACAAATTTTGGCCAGAGGGCACAGTGTCAGTAGCCAGCTGGCTCTCTGCTATAGCTTTTGTGTGGACTGATAGAGAAGAGGTTCATGATTGTTTTCCATATAGGCAGGAATGTGGGACCCCTTGCTACTCTCAAAATTCCATGTTGCACTCTCCCATTATAATTCTTTGACTAAGCATCTTTAGGATCTCTTCTCACTATATAGCTTCTCCAAAAATAAATGTGTAAAGAGGAGTTAGCTACAGAAAATAGATAGTATATTTCTAGGATATCTAAGAACAAAGACTCAGGCAAGTAGAATTGGAGGGATGGATAGTCAAGACCCTACCTAAAAAGGAATGAAGTTACCCATGTACCTTTGCTACCACAGAAGGCAGTATATACTAGTAAGCTACTAATAGACTTTAGATATGTTTATGGGTTTGAGTATGAAATTAATTTGAGCAACTTTTGGCTATTTGGCACCTCTTTTATACTGGATTTCCCCACATTTCTGTTTGTTAGGTTTTAATCAGAAACAATCTTGTGAAATACTTTGAACCCAGCTAAGTCTTTAATTTGAAAGGTTAAGAAAATGATTAAGAAAAAATATTGGCACTGAAGAATGAAATAGAAATAAAACTCCAATTCATCAGACTTATAATTGAAGGAATGTCTGAAAGAAGGTGTTTCTGTGGCCATTTTACAAGTTTTAGGGAACTATCATCCCTGGCTCCCCACCACAAGCAGAAGGTCTAGACTGCAGTCCTGGTTGGAACTCTATACCCTTGTGGCAGTGCTCTTATTTTTTTCAATCAGCCATAATAAAAATGAACTTTTAATGTTTCATAAAATGTTTTCTGATTAAATTCAAACTGAGAAATGAGAAGAAATTTGGAAGAAATACAATGTCAAATAACCTGAAAGTCACTCAATTCAGCATCACTTTAAAGTCACTATTGAATCAGTCACTAAGCACTTTTTTACTGTGTACTATGTGCAAAGGACTACCAGTAGGCACTGTGGAAGAACAAAGTTTTATCTTTCTCCCTTTCCCCTTCCTTCTTCTAGGCACTTCTGATCCCATCCTATTAATAAATAGGCCACACACACACAAATGTAACCAAGAGTGAAAAGTAGAATATCATAAATCTCAAATGAGTATGACTTGTAAAAATGATGAATGACGCCCAGGAGCTCAGCATAAGAGGAGATTTATAAATATCTGGGTTGGTCCGGAAACGCTCCACAAAGAAGATATATCTCAAATTTGGACTTGGAAGATGGATTGGATTTTATGAGTGCATCTTTAAAAATGGAGTTACTGAGACTTTGAGAAAAACGTGATGGAAAGCATTATATTTGAAGTCATACTTTGTCAGCTCTAAAACATAAATTCCTGAATTATTATAAAGAACTTTTCTGATCACGGGCAAAGGAGCTCTGGATGGCTAAATGCAAAACAGTACAATTAATTTCTCAGATAAAGAATTTCATCTCTCTGGCCTTCGGTTTCCTCTCACATTAAATTTCATCGAATGTCACTAAATGTGAAGCATTCTAAGGTCATCTCTTAACACCCTGTGATGCTATAAGCTATTCTAGTAATGTTTCATGGTTAGAAAAGATCAACTGGCAGAAGAACAGAGACTGAACCTCTGATTACATTGGATTAGGGAACTCCCAGATGAGAACACTCTGCCAGTGTAGGTAAGAATTGCTTAAAAAACCAAGAGGTTAAGTGACTTTTACAGAATTGCATAGCCAATAGGTGCCAGAAGCAGGAGAATCCAGGTTTTCCTAACTCAGAGGTCAGATCTCTATCTCTTTTGATACTTTGCCTCTCTAATATAAGAGATGTTTGAAAATTAAGGACTACACGCAGAATTATTTTTAAAAAAGACTAACAGTACATTCAGTTCTCATTGGAGGGACTGTTGAAAATGTCTTGAAAGAAGCAATAAAATTAAAGTAGTACACCTGTTTGGGTATAAGTATCACAAAATGCCTCATGGCAAAGATAAATATATTTAGTCGATTCTCTGTCTCAGGCACATTCTGATAACAGAGAAATGAAAGCATTTAACAAAAGAATTAAAAACAAACCATTTATTAAGGACTTGCTGTGGGTCAAGCACTGTGTCTACTGTTGAGCATATAAATACAAAAGCAAAAACAGTCCCTAATTTGATTAAGGCTTCAGAAATGGAAAGGGGATAGGAAAGGGTGGGGTTTTATTTGGTGAGTCATGGGCAATGCTTCTGACAAAGTGGCCTTTATTTCTTTGAAGATTAAACTGCTCCCTTTATCTCAAGCACAGGTGAATTATTACACCAATGAAATCTGTTATTTAGGAACATTACAATACTGACCAGCTTATTGAATTTACCATGAAGAGTCAGAATAATAAAAGAGGTATTTTTCCTTCCCTTCCTCTACTCCCTCAGATGATTCCAGAGACCACAAAGGCTGGCTCTTCTTCACTACAACCTGGAACAACTGAAGTAATCCTTGTATAGGGCTGCCTTGTTTCAGCAACATAGCTGGTCAGGTTTTGTTTGCAATTAGAAAATATGTATATCAGAGATCCAGGAAAGAAAACGAATTCACCTAATTCTCCCTGCTTTTGTGGGTGTTTGCCTCAGTTGGGAAATTTCCCAAAGACTGCTTTGCCTCAACTTACTGGTTTCCCCTGGGTCCGGAACACCTCGTCTGCTCCTTCTGCTTTGTCTGAGGCTGGTTTGGGGACTGCTTTCTCCTGTGATAGGGGGTACCCCAAGCTCCTGTTAATGGAAAGGACCCAGGTTATTTAAAAAAAAAAAAAAAAGAAGTAGGAAGCATGAGAGCCCTGTACCCAGGACTAGGCAGCTTCTTGATAACTCACTTGTAGTTCTGTGAGGGCAGCAGCTTCTGACTGAAGAACAGTAGGGTGCATTCCTGCTTTCTCCATCTTCAGACCCTGCAGTTGCTCAGTCCTGCTCTGATAAGCCTGAAGTTCATGCCGGAGACTCCCCAACTCAGCCTGCAGGGTGAACACTTGGTACAATGAGACCAGTGCCAGGACACCGGAGAGAAGTGTCAGTAACAGAGTGGCTGACAGGAGCCCTCTTCTTCTAGCCTGCCATGCAGAGTTTTTTCCCTGAAGAAGGCTGGGCGTACAATCCAGGAGTTTCATTTCTTCTCTTTTCTTAAGGTCAGAAGTGAAGAAGTAAAGCTTAACTGCTCCTCTTTCTCTGTCGTCATCCATTTCACTATTTGAACTTTGAGAGTTAAAGAAGGCAGAATAAATGACCACATGGAATGGATCATTTCCTGTTACCCTTGTTTGCTGATGTCCAGCACTGAGGGGATCTTAGAGATCGTCTTGCCTCATCAGGAGGCCTCTCCTGAATTTTCTTCCTTCCTCTGCTATGCATCTCTGTAGTTACCATAGAATAGGTTTTTACTGGCTTTCTTTCTTCTATTTTATTGCACAATCAGCCTTCCTCTTTTCACTTTCAGTTTTTGTTATATGTTTTTTATTGGCATCTCTCAAGCTTCCAGGAGCAAATGGGCTTCATAGCCCTTCTTTCTTAAGACACAGCTTTGACCTTTGACCAAGAGGTATATCAGGAAAATTGTTTTAGGTCGCAAAATAACAGATTAGTGTCTTTAAGTAGCCACATATGAAACCTTTATTAGACTATGTCTAGTTGGGCTCTGTCTACTTTAAGATAGATGAGACAAAACTGGGACGAGTCCAAGCCAGGGCAATAAAACTAATGAATAATTACGTACGGTCAGCTAAATAAAGTACACTGCCATTTCCTTGGGGGAATGATTCATCTGAAGCACAAAAGCAGATGAAGGGTCATTAGGTGAGACTTGATAATCACTAGTTTTGATTCCATCTAACATAAGAAATGTGGTCAAATTGAAAGATAGATTTGGGTTAGCTATGGGTAAGAGGGTCAGGGAAATCCAATATTCTATCTTATTGAAAATTTTCTATAGGATTTTACATAAATTACTAATGGAGACATACTGAAGCTCTATAAGAACAAGACACAACCACCTATTTAGGACAGATTCTTCATTGCTTTCCACATACACTATGCTCAGCACCACCTCTATACCTTCCTTTATGCTGTCCTTCTGCACTAAATCATCCTTTCCAGACTGGGCATTCCCTCCTTCTCCTGTTTGCCTATTAAAATCCTATCTATCTTTGCAAGCTGAACTCTAGGAAAACTTTACAAATCACAGGATAAAAGAATCACAGACTGAGAATCAGTAACAAAAACAGCAACAACAATGACAAAAACCCCTTCCAACAACTAATATTTATTAAGTAGCTGCCATATGCTAAGGCCTGGGCTAGGTGCTGTAGATAGACATGAAGAATGAAATGGTTGGTATACACAAGGAGTTTACATTCTAATGGAAGAGACAAGCATATATAAAAATGCATATGACAAATATAAAGAAAGTTAAGGAGGATATCAGCAGGATAACTAATGCAAAGGTAGTGAGGAAGGAAATGAAGTTTCTATGAATAACATAGAGAATGCCAGTTTGTCTTTTGTCTTAATCAGAGAGTGTAGGAGGAAAAATACCTTATGAGTCTGGAAAGATAGACTGGGTCCAGGTTGTATACTACTTTAAAAGCTAACTTGAGAAGTTTATATTTTATTTTAGAAGCAATAAGAAGCCTGACGTTGGTTGGTTGATCTAGAGAATCATATAACCAGATCCGTTTTTAAGGTAAATTACTTTGGCAGCAATGTATAGGATCAACTGCATTGGGGAGAGATTTGAAGCAGGAAAACCAATTAGCAATAATCTAGATGACAGGTGAAGAAGATTTGATCTAAGACAGTAGTTGTATGAATAGTGAGAAGGGATTGAATGTGAAAAATACTGTGAAGGAACAAATGGCAAAATTCATCAACTTTTTGAATATATACGGTATGAAATAGTGAAGAATTGAGGGCAAGGCTGAAATTATGGACCTGCAAGCCTTGAAGGATGGTTTGTGCATTTGACAGAATTAACAAATTTTAGAAAAGAATAAGGTTTAGAGGAAAGATAATGAGTTCAGTTTTAGAATTATTAAGTTTAAAATATCATTGGGATATCACACTTTAAATGTCCAGTGGGCAAGTGGTGATGCAAGATTAGAGCTTAGGAAAAAGCCAGGGATAAATAGGTAGAGCTGGGAGTCATAGGCATAGAGAAGATTGTCAAACTCAGGGGAAGCTTATGCAGTTAGAGAGAGAGGAAAATAGAGAGAAAGAGAAAGATAGACAGAGACAAAAATAGAGAGATATAGAGACAGACAGAAACAAAGAGACAGACAGAGACAGAGAGAGTGGAGAGAAGAGAAGAGATCCTAGGACAAAATTTTAGGGATCACCTTCAATTAGAAGGTGCAATATGGATGGTGATATAGCAAAGAAGAACGAGAAAGAGCAGTTAGACAGAAAAGAAGTAAACCAGGACAGAGCAGTGTCATGCAGAGTCAGAGAGAAAAGAATACCCAGGAGAAGCAGATGGTAAACAGTATAAAATATGGGGGGTGGGGTGGCAGAGCCAAGATGGCAGAGTACAAGCACAAACTTGGTGTGGGTTCTGGGTCCAAACAATTTCAATACCTGTAAAAATATGACTCTAAACAAATTCTAAAGCTACAGAACCCACAAAGTGACAGAGAGAAACAAATCTCCCTCTGAAGACAGCTCGGCCCATGAGGAGCTGAGTGCAGTCCCACAGAAGCCGCACAGTTCCAGGTCCTGGATGGCCCCAAACAGCAGCAGCTAGAGCAGACTTCAGGAGAGTGAATAACCAGCAGCTGTGGCAGCTTCCAGACTACTTAACCCATCAACACCAAAGTAAAAAGTCAGTGTGGAACTCTGTTGGAACAGGGGTGGATGAAAGAATGTGGTTTGACTCCTGCCCCTGGTACAAGAAGTGGGAGGAGGCATGGTGGCTGTGTCAAGTGGCTGCCTTAGGAGCTCCTGGCCTGAAGATTGTAGGGGGACCAAATGACCATTCAGAAGGTAATCACTTTTGCTTTAACTTGCTTGGATCTGGATTGCGGTCTTGGGTAGTAGTCCTGGGGTGTGTGACCAGTGAGCCAGAGCTTGTGGGGAATGTAGAGACAGCGCCCTCCTAATACCTTCAGCAGCTGCAAAAATCCCAGTGATTTGGGACAAAGCTCTCTCCATTCTGGAAGTAGAGTTCTACTGTGTCAAAGAGCTCAAACATCAAGTAATTGGCTGGCAATATGAGCAAGCACAGGAAGCACAAACAAACCATAGAATCCTTTTTTAGGGACAAAAATGATCAAGGCATGGATCGGGGGAAAGACAGTGAAATGAAAACTCCTGCATCAGAAGCCTCCAAGAAAAATATGAATTGGTTACAAGCCATGGAGGAGCTCAAGAAGGATTTTGAAAATCAAGTAAGAGAAGTGGAGGAAAAATTGGAAAGAGAAATGAGAATGATGCAAGAAAATCACAAAAAGTGAGTCAATAAGGCTACTAAAAGAGACCCCAAAATACGCTGAAGAAAATAACACCTTAAAAAATAGACTAACTCAAGGGGCAAAAAAGGCCCAAAAAGCCAATGAGGAGAAGAATGCCATAAAAAGTCAAATTAGCCAGATGGAAAAGGAATTTCAAAAATTCACTGAAGAGAATAACCAACTCATTCAAAATTAGATTGGAGCAATTGGAAGCTAATGACTTTATGAGAAATCAAGATACTATTAAACAGATCCAAACAAATGAAAAAATAGAAGGAAATGTGAAATATCTCACTGGAAAAACCACTGACCTGGAAAATAGATCCAGCAGGGATCATTTAAAAATTATTGGACTACCTGAAAGCCATGATCAAAAAAAGAACTTAGACATCATCTTGCAAAAAATCCTTAAGAAAAATTGCCCTGATATTCTAGAACCAGAGGGAAAAATTGAAATTGAAAGAATTCCCTGATAACCTCTTGAAAAAGATCCCAAAAAGAAAACTCCTAGGAATATTGTAGCCAAATTCCAGAGTTCCCAGGTGAAAGAGAAAATACTGCAAGCAGTCAGGAAGAAACAATTTGAGTATTGTGAAAACACAATCAGGGTAACATAACACCTAGCAGCTTCTACATTAAGGGATCAAAGGGAATATGGTATTGGAATATGATATTCTGGAGGTCAAAGGGGCTAGGATTAAAACCAAGAATCACCTACTCAGAAAAACTGAGTATAATACTTCAGGGGAAAATATGGCCATTCAATGAAACAGAGGATTCTCCAGCATTCTTGATGGAAAAACAAAACAGATCTGAACAGAAAATTTGACTTTCAAATAAAAGAAGCAAGAGAAGCATGAGAAGGTAAATGGGAAAAAGAAATCATAAGGAACTTATTAAAGTTGAACTATTTACATTCCTACATGGAAAAATGACAATTGTAACTCGTAAGACTCTTCTCAGTATGAAGATAGCTGAAGGGAATATATATATATATATATATACATATATATATATATGTATGTATAGGAATATGTATGTGTATATATGAGTGTGTGCATATGTATGTACATGTATACACAGAGTGCGCAAGATGAGTTAAATATGAAGGGATGATAGCTAAAAAATGAAATTTAAGAGGTAAGAGAGGAATTTATTGGGAGGAGAAAGGGAGAGATAGATTGGGGTAAATTATCTCATAAAAGAGGCAAGAGAAAACTGTTACAATGGAGGGGAAGAACAGGAAAGTGAAAGGGAATGGGTCAACTTTACTCTTATTGAATTTGGCTTAAGGAGGGAATAACATCCACACTCAATTGTATACATTATCCTACAGGAAAATGGGGGGGAGGGGATAAAAGGGGAAATGACAGAAGGGAGGGCAGATTAGGGGAGAGGGTAGTTAGAAGCAAATATTTTTTAAAAGGGATAGAGTCAAAAGAGAAAATAGAATAAGTTGGGGGTGTGATAGGATGGAGGGAAGTATAGTTGGTCTTTCACAATCAGTTATGGAAATTATTTGGGTAACTACACATGTACAACCTATATTGAATTGCTTATCCTCTCAGTGGGGGTGGGTAAGGAGGGAAGAAGGGAAAAAATCTGGAACTCAAAGTTTTAAAAACAAATGTTTAAAAAATTATTTTCTACATGAAACTGGGAAACAAGATATATAGGCACTGGGGTATAGAAAGCCATCTTGCACTACTAGAAAGTTAGGGAAAGTTATGGGGAAAGATATAAGAGAGAACAGATTGGGGGAAGGGGTATTCAGTAGGCTTGCTATTTTGGGGTGGAGGTAGGAGAAAGACGGGAAGAAAAAACTGCAACTCAAAATTTGGAGGAAATGAATGTTGAGAACTAAAAATAAATAAATTATTTTTTAAAAACAGTATAAAATACTGAAGAAGAGGCAAGAAGAATTGGATCTGAGAAAAGACAAACATATTTGGTGATCAAGAAATGTCTGGCAATACTAAAGAGAATAGTTTCAGTTGAGTAATGAGATTGGAAATCAGATTGCAAAGAGTTGAAGAATCAGTGAGAGGAGATGAAATGGAGGCAGTGAGTATAGGTGGTTATTCTCAAAGAGTTTGGTTGAAAAAGAGAAGAGAGACATATGATGATAACTTGAGGTACAGGAGAGTCGAGTAAAGATATTTTTTTTAAGAATGGAAAAGACTTGGATAGTTTTGAATATTTTAGGGAAGGAATCAGTTGATAGGGATAGATTGAAGATGTGAGAGAGTGAGCTTATTGAATGAAATATGATGGAGAAGACAATAAGGGATGTATATGTAGGAGGTAAATCTTGACAAGGAGTGATACCTTTTTGTCAGAGATCAGGTGTAATGGTAATGGGAATTTGAAGATCTTCCCTGTCCCTTAATAAGCCTAAGGGAATTTGAAGATCTTCCCTGCCCCCTAATAGGCTGAATGTAATCATATGGAGCCTGGGGTGGGAGGAGTTTGCTGAAGGGTAGAGCAGAACCCACAGCAAGCTGGGAGTGAGAGCAGATGGGAGAGAGAGGATACACTCAGGAAGACAGGCTTGTGCGTGCTGGTTTATAGGAGGGCTAAAGGGTAGTGTGGCTCTCTGCTGCATTGTGGTGCAATAACTTCTATGTTACTATGATGGATTTGACTTTCTGGTATTGGGATTTGGTCTTCTAGTGTCTAAATAAATGTTTTGCCTCTATCTTCTATGTGAGGAGTCTGTTATATTTGCAATTGAGAACTATGCTGGCATATTTACAGTCACCATTGTTACAGTCAGTGGTGCTGTGAATATTGCATTGGCACCACATTTGGCCATGAGGATGGGATCATGAAATATCAGAACTCTATCAGAAGGCAGAAGGAATTCAGAGGAAGAAATGGATATCCTAAGATGGGAGGATTTGCCTTCTTCCTCCCTAGCAAGGAAATGGGACTAAAAGTATAGGACTCTGTGAAAACTGGGAACTGAGGCTACGGAAGGGAGAACTCAGAGATTTAGAAACATGTTTGCAAGGAATACCAATAAAACCAGAGAGAGAATTAGAAGTAGTGTGTAGAATAAGTAGGATTTTACTAACAGGTTACCATATTATATATAAGAGAAGAGACAAGCTGCTATAAGAAAACACTTGGAGAAGAAATCAGCTGTTTTGAATGAGAAGTTGACTGTGTTACAACTTCTTGGGCTCTCCTTTAGAAGAGTAAGCAGGAGGGTCTCAGGTAGTACAAGTGTGTTTGACTCAGAAAATGCTGAAAAGTAACAGGAGGAAGGGTCATACAATTTTGGCCAAGACTGAACCTAGTTGCCATGACAACAACTGCCTGGAAAGTGTGCGGGTGGACAATGATACAATGTTAAATGAGGAAGTTTTTACAAGGGCAGAATTTCACCTCATACTAAGAAGAAAGCAAGAGAACCATGGGGGCCAGAGTTCAGAGAGATAATTGAGGATTATACTCAGCATGTGGTTATTGCTACATTAAGCTGATTCACTCAAAGGATGTGAAAATCATGTCGTGGATGGTGATAATGAGTGATGGCCAGAGGATTATGGGTAGACAGTGTGGATTATTTGAAATTTATAGGTATTAGTCAGAATCCTTTTACCCATCAAGCTTTTAGAGATTACCATATTCAAGGAGGTAACAATATGACCAATCTGTTAGATTTAGCCATAATGCAATAATGCAAAAAAATGTATCCCATTGATTCTATGTGACCTCATGGAGACGGACACTGCTATTAGCATAGAGATTGTATGAGAAAGTTAAAGGAGGAGGTAATAAAAAATGCTATCATGGTCGGAGATGCAAATATATGTCATGATATCCCCTTAGCAGTTCCTCATAGAAATATCATAGTGAAGACAGCTCCTCCTACTTATAAGCACCTAATTCTGACTCTACCAATTGGTGAAATAGGGAACCTTCTTTTGGAGGTCCTGGATAAGATTTCACATTGGGGCGGCTAGGTGGCACAGGAAATAGAGCACCAGCCCTGGAGTCAGGAGGATAAGATTTCACACCTAAGTGACTTGGGGGAATGGGAAAAAGATAGATTTCCTCAACAGAGAAGAGTAAATAGCCAGTGAATTCAAAGTGAAAACAGATTGACAAGAAAAGAAATGTTTACTACTCTATTGAGAGCAGGGATAGATTTTGGAAGAATTGATGGCATTCCAACTAATGAACTATACAAAATGTATCAAGAAAAGGGACTTGATATTAGATGGAATAGACAAGTAAGAACTGCATCTACAGGTCTTTCTGAACCATTGATATGATAGGGAGTTCATGGACTCCGGAAGCACGGCTAACCCTATACTTATTTCTTTTTTGGCTTTATGTCTGTTAAACTTGTTTGTGACATTTGTTTCCTGCAGGCTGAGTATGCTTCACCTGAAGATATTTGATTGCTTAAGCCAGATGTCACCCCCTGTCCACAACTGGACCTGGCATCGACTGAGCTCCAAATACCAGCTAACAAATTGACCTTTAGAATGGAACCTCCTGGACCTGGCGACAACCAAGCTCCAGATGGCAGCTAAAGAACTGACCTCTCAAATGGGACTTCTTGGGGCAGGGACAACTCTATGTCCAATTTCAGCAGAAGTAGCTGTGGAGAAGATACCTTTACCCCTTACCTCAAGATTTTGAACCCCATTCATTCAAAGGGGGGGGGGGGAAGATAGGGTGCTTGTGCCCATGTCCCCACCCTAAGATACTGTTTTATATGATTATTTTTCTTTTATCCCCATTAAATTGTTGTAAAGTTCTGTTGACACCAGTTACCTCACCAGTTACCCTTAAACTCCCATTAACCTATGTAATTAAATGTATTATTAATGTATTTTTGCTATGTAAGGGACATGAAAGATCTTGGGGTCGAATGTAATGGTAATGGGAATTTGAGGATCTTCCCTGCCCCTTAATAAGCCTAAGAGAATTTGAAGATCTTCCCTACTTTTGAAGATCTTCCCTGCCCCCTAATAGGCTGGATGTAATCACATGGAGCCTGTGGTGGGAGGAGTTTGCTGAAGGGTAGAACAAAGCCCACAGGAAGCTGGGAGTCACAGCTAGCTAGACTGGAAGGAGGAGAGTATGTGTCCCAGGGAGTCAGTCAGGCTTGTGTGTGTTGGCTTGTGGGAAGGCTAAAGGATGGTGTAGCTCTTTGCTGCATTGTGGTGTATTAACTTCTATGTTGCTATGATGGATTTGACTTTCTGGTCTTAAGATTTAGTTTTCTGGTGTCTAAATAAATGTTTTGCTTCTGTCTTCTATATGGATAGTCTGTTATATTTGCAATTGAGAACTATGCCAGCATATTGACAGTCATCGTCAGTGCTGTGAATATTGCACTGGTGCTACACCAGAGAAAAGTAGTGCATGATGACAAAGGATTTTGAGATAAAGTGACTTCAAATTCCATTTAGTCCAATTTATACACGAAAAAGAAATCTTTACAACATACCTGACAAAGTACACAGTACCTTAAATTCTTTGCTTGAAGATTTCCAATGAGGGGGAATCCAGCAGTTCCCAAGGTAGCTGATCCCACTTTCAGACAACTACAATTGTCAGGAGCTTTTTTTATTACAATGCCCTAAATTTGTATCTTTACAACTTCTACTTATTACTAGTTCCAATTTCTGAAGCCAAGTGAAATAAGTGTAATTCTCCTTCCATGTGACAGTTCTTCAAATACTTGAAAGCTGTTAACTCATCCCTCTTAACTCCTCTCTTCTTATCTCATTTGTATTTTTTTTATGGCATAATAACATGTTATTACACTAACATTTTGTTAGTCATTCTTCATTTAGTGGGCATCTCCAGTGATTCCAGATCTTTGCTTTTCTTTTTATCCTTAATAATCTCCTCTTCAGGATCAGACAATTTATTTTACTTAATTTCTATTTTTCTGAAGTCAGGTTGTTTAGATTCTCTCATTACTATTCTGTTAATCTTGGTATTTCAGCCCTTTTGGGAATACTTTTAAAGTGGTTTTTAAAAGTAATATATTCAATTAATCAATTGTTTCTCTATTTTGTTGTTATGAGCATTTAGAGATATAATTTTCCTTTATAATTGCTTTACTTACATAAAACAAATTATGCAATGTCTTCACTATTATAATTTTCTTTCAAATAATAATTTATTATTTTTATAATTTGTTCTTTTACCCATTCATTATTTGGGATTAAATTATTTATGTCTTCACTTGTTACTGAGTGCCCTGCTCATACCTACCTTGAATATACTTTTAATATTATTGTCTGGAAATCATCTGTTTAATATTTCTGATTTTATGCATTTATTTATTAATGCTCTGAGTTCTAGCATGTGCAAAGTTGTGTTTTTTAATAAAGGTTCCATTAAATGCACAAATATATACATATATATATATATACATATATATACACATATTCACATTCAAGGGGCAGAGCCAAAAGCTAGGAACTCACCTGAATTCATTCAAATTCCCCTTCAAGTGACTTTAAAATAATTCTTTAAATCAATTTCTGGAGTGCCAGAACAAACAAAAGGTCAGGGTGAAACAATTTTCTAGCCCAAGACAACTTAAGAGGCTAGCAGAAAGGTCTGTCTCACCAGCATGGTGGGCAGGCCTTCAGCACACTGCAGTTCAGGCCATGTCTTGGTAAGGTAGCAGCAGGTCTCAGAGGTAGCTGCAGTAGCAGCAACAGCTTTAGGAGCTCCAAGCCCATAGATGGTAAAGAGGTCAGACAACTGATTAGGAGATTATAGGGGTCTCTTTGCTGGCACTGGGTGCAGGATCCTGTTGCATTACTCATATGCAGGTCCAAGTCACAGTTCCAAGTCACAGTCCCAGAGCAAAAAAGGGTACTAGCATATGCAGCTCCAGGAGAACAGACACCCTAATCACAGTTTCAGGGCAGAAAGGAGTACTTGTCACTCACAAAAGAGCAGGGACTCTGGTCTTAGCTCCAAGGCAGAAAAGTGTACTAATATTTGTGACCACAGGAGATCAGGATCCTCAGTTACATTTCTAGGACCATAAGGAAGGAGAGCATTTGCAAACACAGAGGAATAAGAATACTGGTAACAGTTCCAGAGCAGAGAAGAGTGCTTGTAGTACTTATAGGCCAGAGTACAGACAAGATCATACCACTTTGGAAAAAATGAAAATGTATACACACTAAGAAGTAGCTCTGAAAATAGCAGCATCAAAAACCTAAAGCCTTGAATAATGCCCCCTCCACTCCAGGAGCAGAGCCCAGCTTAAACATAAAGTTAAAAATCAAGAAATAGGCTGGCAAATGATCAGACAACAACAACAACAAAGAACCCGACCACAGAAAGTTACTATGGTGACATGGAAGTTTAAGACACAAATTCAGAAAACAACAAAGTCAAAATAGTTACATACAAAGATTCAAAGAAAAATGTAAACTGGACATAAGCCCAACAAGAATTCTCGAAAGAGCTCAAACAGGATTTTAAAAATTGAATAAGAGAGGCAGAGGAAACATTTGGGAAAAGAAATGAGAGAAATGCAAGAAAACTATGAAAAGAAAGTCCAGAGCTTGATAAAATAGACACAAAAATATTGAAGAAGAAAAAACACCTTAAAAATAGCATTGGCCAAATGGTAAAAGAAGCATTAAAATTCACTAAAGAGAATTTCTTAAAAAGCAAAATTGGCCAAATGGAAAAAAGTAGTACAAAAATTCCTCCCCACAAACAAACAAAAAATCCCAAGAACTCATTACAAAGTAGAATTGGCCAAATGGAAAAAGAGGCACAAAAGCTCACTGAAGAAAATAATTCCTTAAAAATTAGAATTGGGCACTGGGAAGCAAATGACTTCATGAGACTATAACAAAGCCAAAGGGGCAAAATAGAAGAAAATGTAAAATATTTCATCAGAAAAGTAATAGATGTGGAAAATAGATTGAGGAGAGATCGTTTAAGAATTATCGGACTACATAAAAGACATCATCAAAGAAAAAGCCTAGAGATTATGTTTCCAGAAACTGTCAAGGAAAATTGCTCTGGTAGTTTAGAACCAGAGGGTAAACAGAAATTGAAAAAATCTATTGGTCACCTCCTAAAAGAGATCCCAAAATGAAAACTCCCAGGAATATTAAAGCCAAATTCAAGAACTCAGGTCAAGGAGAAAATATTGAAAGTGACCAGAAACAAACAATTTAAATACAGTGGAGCTACAGTTAAGCTAACACAGGATTTAGCAGCTTCTACATCAAAGAGGGTAGGACTTGGAATATGATATTCCAGAAGACAAAGGAGCTATCATTAAAATAAATAATAACCTACACAGCAAAACTGAGCATAATTCTTTAGGGGGAAAACATACATTTAATGACAGAGATCTTTCCAGCATTCCTAATGAAAAAAAAAAAAACCCCAGTACTGAACAGAAAATTTGACTTTCAAATAAAAGACATAAATAGAAGCATAAACAGATAAACATAAAAGAGAAATCATAAGGGATTCAACAAGGTTAAACTGTTTACATTCCTTTATGGGAATATGATACTTGTAACTGCTAAGAACTTAGTTATTATTAAGTGCAGTAAGAAGTATACATATAGAGAAGGCAAGAGTATGAGTTGAGATGGGATGATTTGTTTTTTAAAGGGATGAGAAAGATGAATGCACAGAGACAAGGAGGAAGAGTGAATTACGAGATAAATTTATCACATAAAAGAGAAACAAAAGGAAGAGCTTTTATAGTGTAGAAGAAGATGGGGGTGGGACGGTCAGGTGGTATAGTGAATAAAACACCGGCCCTGGAGTCAGGAGGACCTGAGTTCAAATCTGGCCTCGGATATGTAACACTTACTGGCTGTGTGACCTTGGGCAAGTCACTTAATCCCAATTGCCCTTGCCTTCCCCCCTCCAAAAAGCAAAAAAAAAAAAAAATGATGGGGGTGTGTTAGGCAATGCTTGAACTTTACTCTTATCACAATTGGCTCAAAGAAGAAACAACATACACACTAAGTTGGGTATAGAAATCTATCTTACCCTACAGGAAAGTAGGAGAGAAAGGAGGTGGGAGTGGGGTGGGTGGTGGAATTACTAATAGAAGGGAGAATACATTAAGGCGGCAGTGGTCAGAGGCAAAACCGACTTTTGAGGAAGGACAGGATATGTATGTGTGTGTATGTGTGTGTGTGTGTGTGTGTGTGTGTGTGTGTGCATGTGCACATGCATTAGTGTGTGTGTGTGTTTGTGTGTGTGTGTGACAGAGAAACAGAGAGATGAATGAGGGGAGGGGAATAGGATACAGTAATCATATTTGTGAATGTGAATGGGATGAACTCACCCATAAACGGAAGTGGATAGTAGAGTAGATTAAAAAAAGCAAACAACAGAATCTTACATTATATTGTATATAAGAACTACACTTGAAATGGAGAGACATACACAGAGTAAGAAACACACACACACATGCACACACGCACACACACAAAGACAGGAGCAGAATCTTGTGCTTCAGTTGAAATTTTTTAAAAAGGCAGGGGTAGCAAATGCTCTCAGACAAAGCAAAAGCAAAAATAGATCTTATTAAAGAAATAAACAGGAAAACTGTATGATGGTAAAAGTACCATAGACAATAAAGTGTTATCAATACTAAACATATATGCACCAAATGGCATAGCACCCAAATTCTTAAAGGAAAAGTTAAATGAATTACAGGAGGAAACAGATAGTAAAACTATACTAATGGGGGAAATCAACTTTCCTTTGTCAGAACTATGTAAATCTAATAAATAAATAAAAAAGAAAGAAGTTAAGGAGATTAATAGAATTTTAGAAAACTTAGATGTGACAGCCCTTTGGGGGAAAAAATTAATTGGAATAGAAAAGGAGTACATCTTTTTCTCAGTTATGCATGGTACTTTCACAAAAACAGACCATGTATTATTAGGACATAAAAACCTCACAACTAAATGAGGAAAAGCAGAACTATTAAATGTATCTTTTTCAGATCACAATGCAATAATATTATATTTAATAAAGGCCTGTGGGAAGCATAGATTAAAAGATACTTGGAAATGAAATAACCTACTTCTAAAGAATGAGTATACAAAGAACAAATCATAGAGACAATAAATAATTTCACTACAGAGAATGACAACAGTGAGACAACATACCAAACTTCATGGGATACAGCAAAAACAGTACTTAGGGGGAAATCTATATCTTTAAACACATATGTCAATAAAACAAAGAAAGAACATATAAAGGAATTAGACATCCAACTAAAAAAGAAACAAACTAGAAAAAGAATGAACTAAAAATCTCCAAATAAACACCAAATTTAAAACCCTAAAAATCAAAAGATAGAGATTAGTAAAATTGAAAGGAAGAAAACCACTGAACTAATAAACTAGTAGCTGGTTTTATTTTTAAAAATCCAACAAAATAGACAAACCATTGGCTAATTTGATTTTTAAAAATTAATTATCAAAAAAGATCAATTCACTGCCAATCTAGATGAAATTAAAGCAATTATTAGAAAATATTTTGCCCCAATTTTATGCCAGTAAAACTGGCAGTCTAAGTAAAATGGATGAATATTTACAAAAATATAAACTACCCAGATTAACAAAAGGGAAAATGAAATACTTAAAAAAACCCGTGTCTTAGAAAAAGAAATTGTGGGGCAGCTAGGTGTGACAGTGAATAGAGCAACAGCCCTGGACTCAGGAGGACTTGAATTCAAATCTAGCCTCAGATATTTAACACTTACTGGCTGTGTGACCTTGGTCAAGTCACTTAACCCCAATTGCCCTACCTTTCTTCCTCCAAAAAACACAAAACGAAAAAGAAAAAAGAAATTGAACAAGTCATCAGTGAGCTCCCTAAGAAAAAATCCCCAGAATTAAATAGATTCACAAGTGAATTTTACCAAACATTTAAAGAACAATTAATTCTAACACCATACTAATTATCTGGGGGAAAAAACAGACAAAGAAGGAGTCTTACCAAATTCCTTTTATGACTCAAATATGTATATGATTGCAATGGAGTATTATTTTGCTATAAGAAATGACAAGCAGGATGGTTTCAGAAAAACATGGTAAAACTTTTATGAACTGATACAAAGCAAAATGAGCAGAACCAGGAGAGTACTGTACACAGTAACAATGTTATATGATGACCAATCGTGAATGACTTAGCTATTCACAGCAATACAATGATCCAAGACAATTCTGAAGGATTTATGATAAAAAATACTATCCACCTCCAGAGAAAGAATGGATGGAATCTAAATGCAAATCAAAGAATAATTTTTAAACTTTATTTTTTCTCATTTTTTTTATTCTGTATTTTCTTTGGTAACATGACTTATATTGGAAATGTTTTACATGACTGCACATGTATAATTTATGTCAAATTGCTTGCCTTCTTAAGGATACAGCAGGGGAAGGACAGAAGGAGAGAAGTTGGGAGTCAAATTTATAAAAAAATATGTTAAAATTGTTTTTACATGTAATTGAAAAAAATAAATTTAAACTTCATATTTAGCAATGAGAAAATAGTTTAATATTCTAATATTCTATTAAGGATCTATTAAGATCCTTAACTTCTTTCTAAATTTTGTTTCAGTTAGATTTTTCTAAATGTGAAAAGATAGACTGAAAGCTCCCCACAAAAATGACTATCTAGATGTTACTACAATTTAATTAGGTTTCCCTCTGAGTACTTAAATGGTAAGCCATCTAGTACATATGCTGTATATTTGTTATATTAGTTGTTGTTATTTCACCATCTATGATTCCCTTAAAAGTCTGGTAGTTTCCTGGCTTTTCTCTCTTAAATATCTATTTTTATTTCCTTCTCATGTGAGATAAAGACAGCTATTTTACTCCTGATTTTTCAGCTTCTGCTGAATTGTAACCATTTCTATTCTAACACTTCATTTTAATTCTAGATGAATCTTTATATTTAAATGTGTAGCTTATAAACAACAAATTGTATTTTGCCACTTTTTTCTAATTTATAAGAGAATTCATTCATTTCCCTTTCATGGTAAGATAGTTGTTTGTTTTTCTCTCAAATACTTTATAAAATATTTTTTTTTCTCTGCCCTCATTTATTTGAGCCTATTTCCACTTTAACTTTATCTTCCCTCTGAAATCTCTGCTATCCCAGTTCAAGCCTCCATTTAATTCACTTTTTAGCACTACATTTTGTTTGTTTTTGCTTTTTGAAGGTGATTGGGGTTAATGACTAGCCCATAGTCACACAGTAAGTATCTGAGGCCAGATTGGAACTCAGGTCCTGCTGACTACAAGACTGGTGCACTGTGCTACCTAGCTGCCATGGCACTGTACTCTTTTATCCTGCAGCTCTCTAATAACAAGAAACATTAAATTCATCCCTCCTCCTCTATTTTTTTTCACTTAGATATGCTTTGCTCCTCCTACTTTTGAACATTTAAGTCCATAGTTTATACCTTTCTCCTATCCCTCATACTTAAGAATAGTACTCTGAAGGAATAATATGTTCTTTTTTTCCTTTAAAGATACAAGCATTTGATCAATTTAAGGAATGTTTAAATGTGTTTGATTTTTTTTTTTTTGTCCATTGAGCTTGCCCTTCATCCAATTATTTGTCAAGTCCTGTGATTTCTACCTTCTCAATCTCTCTCCTATATACCCCTTCTCTGTTCTGATACTCTGTCACTGATACTAACACTGACAATACCCTGGTGCAAGCCCTCATCACTTCACACATGGGCTACTGGTTAGCACAGTGGTTCTCAACCTGTGGGTTATGTTCAATTTGTAACAATGAAAATACATCTTGCATATCAGATTGATTCCTAACAGTAGCAAAATTATAGTTATGAAGTAGCAACGAAAATAATTTTATGGTTGGGGGTCACCACAACATGAAGAACAGTATTAATGGGTCATGGCATTAGGAAGGTTGAGAACCACTGGGTTAGCAGGAAATCTCTTCTTGCTCCAGTCCATCCTTCATTCAGCTGTTAAATTAATCTTTCTGAAATGTAAATCTGACCATGGTCTAAATCTGAGCCACACTCCATCACCCACAATTAAATCAATACTGTGGCTCACTATTCCATAGGATAACATACAAAATCCTCTGTCTAGCTGACAAAACCTTCCATTACTTGACCGATTCCTACTTTTTCAGTCTTTTTATATCCCCTCCCCAATATACTCTGTGATCCAATGACAATAGCCACTTTGCAATTCCCTAGCGACATTAGTTCTTGCTGTTTCAGAAGACTCTCTATTTCCATAGTACATATATATTATCTGGCTTTCTCCATGTTTAGAACTTTCTACCTCCTCATCTCTGCCTTCTAGATTTCCTGACTTCCTTCAAGTCTCAGCTAAAATGCCATCTTTTGCTAAAAGCATTTCCCAATCCTTCTCAATGCCTTCCTTCTGAGATCATGTAATGGTAATGGTAATTTGAAGATTTTCCCTACACCTTAATAAGCTGAAGAGAATTTGAAGACTTTCCTTGTTTTGAAAATATACTCTGTCCCCTGATAGACTGAATGTAACCACATGGAGCCTATGGTGGGAGGAGTTTGCTAAAGGGTAGAGCAGAGCCCACGGGAAGCTGGGAGTCAGAGCTAGCTAGACTGGGAGGAAGAGAGGATGTGTCCCAGGGAGACAGTCAGGCTTGTGAGTAAATGTTGGTTTGTGGAAAGGTTAAAGGATGGTGTGGTTCTCTGTGTTGTTATGGCTTATTAACTTCTCTGCTACTGTGATGGAATCGACCTACTGGTTTTGGGATTCAGTTTTCTGGTGTCTGAATACATGTTTTGCTTCTGTCTTCTATATGGAGTCTGTTATATTTTGCAATTGAACACTAAGCAGGTATATTTATAGTGACTGTGGGTGCTGTGAATATTGCTTTGGCACTACAGATCATCTCTAATTTTACTATATGTCTCTTGTTGTACACAGTTTATGAGTGTTGTCTTTTCCATTAGACTAAGTGCTCCTTGAGAGCTAAGGACTTTTTGGGGAGGAAGGTAGGAGAGGAAGTAGAGGACTTGTCTTTTTTATGTCTACCAAACACTTAGTAGTGTCTGGCATATTGTAGAAACTTAATAAATGCCAATTGTTTGAATTTCTGTCCCTCTCTGAATTTCTTAAAATTCTTTTAAAAGGCTATTTTTCTCCCTTACAGGAGTATGCTTGGCTTTGAATGATGTTACTTTTGTTTGCAAGCCTCTTCCCTTTCCTTTTCAATATTCAAGCTTTTCTTTCCTTTCTCATGATTGATTCTGACTGAGAGTAAAGAATAAATGCAAGTGTCTCTTTTTTTACTGCTTAAAATGTCTTTTCTTTTACTTACTTAGCAACTTGATCTCAACTATCACATAGCTTGGATATCTTGTGTGTATATTTGTGACAGTGACCTGTGGATTAATTTCAGATGGATTTTTGTTCTCTAGTCTTTATTAATATATACATACATTTTATTTTTAGTTATTCCGAACTTGACGAACACCAACAACCATGAGGAAGAACACAAAAGTGCACATGAATATTACATATAACTTGTTCTTTTAGTATACATTTAGCACATTTATTCTAAAACTCCCACAACCCCCAAATCCATACTAGATGACCTAGCCTAATAATTCCCATAGAAGATTAAATCCAACTATTGTAAATTGTCTCCATTCCTCAAAACTTTGCAGCAGCATCACCCTCTCTCCTTCCCTCTGGTCTCAGAAGGTCTCAGTCATCTTCACTAACGTTAAATCCTACAACCTGCACTCTCAATTCTATTGCCTTCTTCTTGCTAAAGGACTTTACCTAGAGCATCATGAATTTAGAACTGAAGGGGGACATTAGAGATCATCTAGTATTCTAGTCCAACATGTCATTTTATAAATGAGGAAGCTGAAATCCTGAGAATTTGTGACTTTACAAGGTCACATAGGTACTCAATTGTACAGCTGTGTTCAAATCCAGGTCCTCTGACCTCAGATGCAATATCCTCTCCCCACTGAACTACACTGCTCCTTTACTCCAGCAATAACTCTCCCTCTCTCTCACCCCATTTCTTTGACCTTAGCTCCTTCCCATCTGTCTACATAGACATGTAAAATCTATCATATAAAAAGCTTTCCCTTAACCATTTAAACCTACCCAGTTACTGTCTTAAGCCTCTCTTCCCTTTCACTACTAAGTTTCTAGGAAAAGTCAGCCATATTCAATTCATCCACTTTTTACTATCCACTTTTCTCAACTCCTTGCAATTAAATTTCTCTCTGTATCACTACAATATGATGTCTCTGGATGTTCATTAATGATCTCCTAAGTGCCAAAATAAATGGCCTTTTCCATTCCACATACTCTTTAATTTTCTGCAGTTTTTGACATTTTTTTTTACCATTCTTTCCTAGTCTCCACTTCATTGACTCCAGATATACTGCATTTGCACAATTCTTCTTCTCTCTATTACTTTGTCTCCTAAACCTCTTTCCTACTCTTCAACATGGATTTTCTATCATTTACCTTCTCTTCTTCTGTCCTTATATTCTCTTCCAAGGCAATCTCATTATTTTCATGGGTGCAGATATGACCTTATTACAGAAGATTCCTAAATCTCCAACCCTGCCCACTTTTCTGAACTTCATAATCCTATTCAAAGGCCTACGGTATGTATCTCTGTCTGGATGTCCCACTGGAACCTCTAATTCAGTATATCCAAAATTTAAGATCTTTCCTTTTAAATCTATTTCCCTTTTGCCTTTGCTATTTCTGCATGTGGTGCCATCATTCACACAGATTCCCATGTCTGAAGCCTTCTTTTACATTTGATTCTCCTTGCCTCTTGATTTATCATGCTCAAAAAATTATCAAGTCATATTGACTTTATCACCACAGTGTTTTTAGTATCAGTTCCTTCCTCTCTATTACTGTTACCACTTGTCAGGGCTATTTTAACAGCTTCCTACTTGGTGTTTCTATTTCAACTACCCACCAACCCCATTATGCAGTTCATTCTTCAATATACTGTAGGAATCATAGGAAGAGACATGGATAGGTTTGCTTCTTTTGAAAAATATTCAGTGACTTTCTGTTATCTGCCAAATAAAGTTGTTTCCTTTGACTAGCATCCAAAGTCCTCCACAATGTGACACCACCCAAACTTTATAGCTTTATCCCATTTTTTCCCTTTCTTGTATTCTATGACCCAAACTAGCCTACTATGAAAATTCTGGACTTTCCCAACTCTGTGCTTTTTCTCATGCTGGTTCTAATGGTTAGAATGTCTTCCTTCTTCCTCTTCAACTACTGAAGAGGAATTATTACATCCTTTACAGCATAAATTCTTAATCTTCTTCTGTGTCATGGACCCCTTTGGTAATTTGGTAATGACTATAGACCCTTTTTCAGAATAACTGAAACATAGTTATCAACAAGTTCATGGAGCCTAGTTTAAAAACCCTTACTTAGTAAAACTCAAAACAAATTCTCCTACAGTATGCCACCTCTAAAGACCTCTTTCAGTAATGACCTTTCCCCTTAAACTTCACATACATTTTTTGTTTTATAATTTCTAATACACTTATCATACAATATTGTATATTATAGTAAGCTGTATTTCATTCTCCTACAAAACTTTAGACTTCATGAGGTAAGTAACCATGCTTTATATAAACTTCTTATCTCCCTTACCACCCATCATAGCTTTGTACACATTATATTAATAAATTTATTAAATAAATGATATGGTAACAGCCATACCACCTTATCATGGTAAGGTAATATCCTTCCAATGTAGTCCTAATACACTGTATAAATCCTAGCACATATACTATACTAGTCCTAGTACATCCTAGTACAGTATAGTGGGTTTATTATCTTCTTTTTTCTGGATATGATTAATGACACCCAAGAATTCATTGGCTTTATTTATTGGGAGGTGGAGGTTGGAGGCAATCTCATCACAACACTGACAGTATCAGTCAACCATAGAGCAATATTAACTAAGCTTACTCTCAACCAAAACTCCTATCTTTCTCACATGAAATGATCTAGATATTTAACCCATTATGTTCTTGGTTAGGTAGAGTTAAGAGCACAGCTCCGAGGCATGACATTAGAGATTTCTTTTCAAGTTCAAAATGATCCACTGAATGATATTCATTATGTGTGGTTGCTCAATCAGATAACAATTCAATTAATCTTGCTTGGGTTGTTCATGTTGTTCACAAGTGTGCTATACTATGAAATCCAAATATTGCCAGAACCAGTGCACATAACTGGCTTGACCAGGCCATGTTTCTGAAACAAAGAGGTAAGCCCAAAAGATCCAGAGAAGTCCTGGGAAAGTATCAGTTCCTCTAAATTCACTGTCATAATCAATTACTTCCTGGAAGGCAGGCAGCATAGCAGAGTAAAACATTAGGAATCAGGATACTTGGCTTTGCTAGCTCTGTTACCAACTAATTGCATGACCTTCAACAAATTATTTAATTTCCTTAGACTTATTTTTTTATCTCTAGGGTTTCTCCAGATCTACTCATTTATGACTCTATTATAACTACCTAGCAGGCTGTTTATGATTACATATGAGCTACTGCTCTTTCCCGTCTAAGAATTTGCACTACTATTCCTCTCTCAATACTGCCCTTTCAACACTAGTACCAACAATAATTTTCTATCTCCTCTGTTTATTTTTCAGATATCTTGCCTTTCTGCAAAAGACCTAACAATCAGACTCCCAAACTTTGGTTGTTTCATGTCTGAACCTGAAAACTACTTCTTGGAATCCTCTGTAACTCAAGAAATTTTCAAAGCAGAGACTCCTACTTCCTGAGGTTTCCTCACTAAGAGCTTTTAGCTGCTGACATGAAATGTCTACCTTGGCCTTGGCCTCTATTCTCTTGCTACTGACTTTTATTGTTCCAAATTCCTTTAAACATAAAATGGATAAGCTCTATCTATGATATTTTGCAGATTATATAACCTTATCAAAAAGCAAAATGAAGTTGTTTTGGTATGATATTCTTAGAGAAACACCATGGCTACCAATGAACTTCATTTCTTCTAACAACCATTCACAAAATGTTCATTCAATAATCTCTTCTAGGGGCAGAGCCAAAATGGTGGAGTAAAAGCAGGGACTTGCCTGAGCTATCCCCCAAACTCCTCTAAATATCTGTAAAAAATGACTCTAAACAAATTTTAGAGCAGCAGAACCCACCAAATGACAGAGTGAAATAAATTTATAATCCAAGACAACCTCAGAGGTTGATAGAAAAGGTCTGTTGCATTAGCCTGAGGTAGGAGCACAATCCAGCCTGGACCACCCTAGCACAGATGGGCCAGAGCAGGCCTCAGGGCACTGAATAACTGGCAGTTGTGATAATTTCTCAACCCATAGACTTCTCAACCCATGAATGCCAAAGACAACTTAGAAGGACGGTAGGAAAGGTCTGTCAGACCTGGGTGAGAGAGGAGCACAATCAGGCCCCAGGCCCAGAGTAGTAACAGTGGCAGTGGCTGCTTCTAGAGTTCTTGGCCCACAGACAGTAGGGGGATCCAGTGACAGATGAGATGGGGATTGCAGGGATCTCTTTGCTGGCACTGAGGCAGAATTTTCTTGCTTTGCCTGTGCTTTGATCTGGGTCACAGTCCTGGGTGGCAGTCCTGAGGTAAGGAGGAGTGATGGCATGGCACAGCTTGTTGTGGCTGTGGAGAGAGAACTCCTCCTCACAGTTACAAGGCAGAAAAAAGTGCTCGTGATCACCTACAGACCAGAGTACAGGCCAGGAGAGGACTAAACATCTCTCCTTTAGTCATACAACCTTGGAAGAACTGAAAATTTGTAAGTTCCTAAAATTACTTCTATACACAGCTGTACAAGACCCCCAAAGTTTTGAACTGTAGAGTCTCCACACTAGAAGCAGAGTCCTACCTTAACAAAGAGCTAAAAAGTTAAGCAATTGGAGGGGAAAATGAGCAAACAATAAAAAAAACCCTCAGACTATAGCGTCTTACTTTGGTGACAAGGAAGATCAAAACATATAACGAGAAGAATGCAACGTCAAAGTTCCTGTATGAAAAGCCTCCAAAAGAAATACAAATTGGCTACTGGCCATCGAAGAGCTCAAAAAGGATTTTGAAAATCAAGAGAAGCAGATGAAAAATTGGAAAGAGAAATGAAAGTGATGCAAGAAAATAATGAAAAATGAGTCAGTAGCTTGCTAAAGGAGACCCCCAAAATGGTGAAGAAAACAACACCTTAAAAAAATAGTAGTTAGGCTTATTCATTTTATGATTCTTCTTTACCTTACCACACATTAAGAGGTTTTTTTTTTTCCTTTTTAAATGTCCCTTGAATTATTTCCAGCTAAATCTCATACTGGGCTTTATCTTTACTTATATTGTTAATAGAGGTCTAAATAAAAAAAAAAAAACATCACTGATTAAAATACCTTTCAAACTTTTACTTTAAAAGTGAGTTTATTTGAGAGTTCTTTGTGGAGCTACATTCATCACTTTAAATGACATTTTCTTTGGAATTTTTCAGCATTGTATTTTCAGAAATTAATTTTTCAGAGCTTCTCATACTGCTTCAGTTGTCTTTGCTTTTATACCCTCAAGTCACAGTAGTATACATGCAGAACTTTTCACAATGTCCCCATTACTTCCACGTCACCAAACATTTCCTCTTTCATGTTACATATTTAATGGTATTTACTTTTCTTTCTGCTGAAACAAAACAAAACAAACAAAAAGAACTTTGCTGATAAGTCATAAGTCATCTTGATTTCTGTAAGAGCTTAAATATCAGTTCCATTTGAAAATGCTTCCTCAGTTTGTATGGTGACTGCTTTAAGTCTTGATGTTTATGAATGAGTGTGTGGGTGTAGGTGTGTGTGTTTTAAGGAATTATTTTTCTTCCACTTTTTATTTTTTTATTCTGAATTTAATAAACATTTCAAAAATACATTTCCATGTACAAAGTAAAAACATGAAAGAGCATTATATGTTAAAATGTGAATCTCTCTTATATAGTTTCCTTTTTATAAGTACATAATAAATTCAATGTAACTTTCAAAATTGAATTTCTTGTGTTTACCTCTGAAATTTCTTTCAGTGTAGTCTTCTGCTCATTTCAAAAATATATTTCAGTAATACTACTTTTTTATAACCCTATTAATTGTTCTCTTCTCCTCAAGTCCCCTGACAAAATATAAAAAGGAAAATAATCTTTATAATAAGTAAGCATAGTTAAGCAAAGCAATTTGCCATGTATAAAAATGCATGTCTTAATTTGGTAAATTGAATTCATCACTCCTTTGTGAAGAGGTAGGTAATACGTTTCCTCACCAAACTTCTGGAGTCATGGTTGGCCACTGCATTGATGAGAGTTAAGTCTTTCAGAGATGTTTTTTTCCTTTACACTGTTCTTGTACAAAACATCTTCCTGGTTCTTTTTATTTGCTTCTATGTCACTTATTATAATTTTCCCTTTCAGGTTTCTCTGAAACTGTCACATTTACCATTTATTACAATATCCTATTTGTAGATCATGCATCCTTACATTTAACATAAGATTTTATTGTTCTTTAAAAGTACTGAATGGTTATTCATTAAGTATATGTTATGACTATATAAAGTTTGTTTATTCCAGGAATAAAAGTTCTTGTATGTTTAACACACACACACACACACAGAGGCCATAGAAGATTCTGCCTAAAACTGGTCAAACTGGCTCCATTAAATGCTAAATATGTTCTGTCTGTAAATCACAAGTTACAAGAAACAGAGCCTTTACCTCATTTTTTTTCAAGATGTATAAACATTTCAATTGTTCTGATTGGTTTCCACTTTATTTTTCCAAATTAAATCATACTCTCATCATTTTATTTGAAGTCCAGCTTTGAGCCTGCTCAATTTGCCTAACATGGAAATCATTAAGTTCACTACCATGTGACTGGGGAGGTCTCCTTTGATTGGTTGTCTGAGTCTTTAAAATGGGTGAGACTGAGCTAGTCACTCTTTCTTTTTGCCATCTTTTCTGCTATGCTCTTAGTTCTTGTGTCTAGCGTGGAGTCCTGGAAGGGAAGAAACGAGAAGGGGAGAGATTTTTTGTCCTTTAATTTCTCTCTCTTACTCTGGCTCTAAGAAATGAGCTTGCGGTGTTTGTTACTGCTTTGTGCTGTTTCTCCTCAGTTTTAGGTGCTTGAGATGACATGGGACTGAGAATTCAAGTCATGGAAACCTTTGAAGCCAGGATTGAAAGCAGGCAGTAGAGCTAGCTACAGCATAGAAATCCTGAGAAGTGAGAATGTTGAGGACTTGAGACCTAAGGCAGGTTTGGATTTGGATCTGGGACTATTCTCTAAGGGAAGTGAGCTAAGCTATGAAATCTAATCTGTTTTCCCTCTCCAGATACTGTGGTACAGACGAGGAAGACAATTATACCTCCCATGTGTTTGGGGTGGGGGGAAGCATATTTGTATATTTGTGATTATTGTTTGAAGTAAATTTACCTCTTTGTAAAAATTCCAGTGTTACATATCTATTCATTTATCTGTCTACCTGTCTACACACACACACACACACACACACACACACACATATCTGTCAAAGCATGGAACAAATGCACACACACACATCTATCTATGCACACAAACATACATATGCAAAGAAAAGAACTCAATTGCAAGAATAGAAGATTTCAAACATGAGAATCCATTGAGAAATACAACAGAAGCATTGAAAAACAGAATGGCAAAGTTGCAACTAAAAATCCTGACAATGGAAGAAATTGTGACAGAATAAAATCACAATCCTATGATGCTTTGAGGAACACAAGGTCTATCTAAGCCAAATAAGTGGATTTTCAAGATTGGATTCACAGTGATAATTTAAGAATCACAGGCTCTCCCTCCCCCTCTCACCTCCCACAAAAAGATGAATTTAACAACCTATGTACAATACAAAACAAGAAAATTGCTAATTAAGTATTGGTGATGGGATGGAATGCACGGTTTGGGGGGAATATGGGAGAAGACACAAAGTACAGCTCAACAAAATCGATATGATGCCAAAAAAAAAAAAATCAAGAAAGTTCATGTTCCAGTTTCATAATTTCAACATTATCAAATCAAAACTATCAGAAGCAGATAGGAGAAAGTCCTTCATCCACCATGGTGAATCAGTTTAACTCATTTATCCATACTCTTCATCCATGAAAAATGAAATAACAAATCTGAATATTATATTCTTTTTAAAATATAGTTTTCCTCTGTCTTAAGAGGACAATGCAAAAACAAACCATAGGAAAGACCAAAAAAAAATCAACAAAACAACAAAAAAATTACATCAAACTCACCAAACAAGTTGATTTTGTGTACAAAGGGGGAGAAGAAAAAGGGGAAAAGATATAAAACCTACTTTAACAATTTCTTCATTTTATGAGACATGATGTGTGAAATTATCACTACTATAAACAAGAGGAGAACTTAACACAAGGTGCACTGATTATATAACTTCAAAGATGACTACACAGTGGCTCTCATTTCCTGGCACTCCACTGCTTCTGAAGCATGCAAAGCATTGATCCACCAAAGGAAGCAAGTTTGTACCACAAAATATAACAATATCCTATAAAACTGACATAAACAACAAAAAGATGGTCTTTCAGGAGAGAAGAATGGGAATAATTACTTTTAAAGAAATCAGAAATTGAGCAGTATATTCAACAGATGAACATTTCAAACAAGAGAAGCAAGAAAATTAAATTATTTTATCTAACAATAAATAACTACACAATTATATTAATACTTTCATTTTTTAAAAAGTATGACAAGGGTGTTATTTAAAACAAATAACTCATATTAATTTAAGGCCAACCAAAAAAAAAAATCATGGAATAGACATTAAATTGTAAGCTCCTTGAGAGAAGGGATCATTTTTTGCTTTTCTTTTTATCTTCAATTTGCCTGACATACAGTAGGTGCTTAATAAGTTCTTTATTAACTTGACATTTAAGGGCAAAAGAATATAAGGAGGTTAGAAGAGCCATGGTAGGAAAGAAGGAGCATACAGAAAAGAAGTCATGAGAGTGAAGGGAGAAAATGAGCAGAGGAGAGCTAGAGAATCAAACCTGCCTAGTTTGGGAATAAAAGAAAGGGAACAATTTGTTTGTTTGTTTTTTTGTTTTGGCTTTCTGGACCCATTCTACTTCCTCTATGATAATAGTGAAGGGGATGAAATGACTATAGAAGAACAACTCATAGGCTTTTGTTGGAGAGGTCAATAAATGGGTTAGTAGAATTAGTTCTACAGAAAGGCAGCATGCTATGGTAGACAGAATGCTGGAAAAGGGGGTTAAGAAGGTATGGATTTTAATCTTACCTAAGATACACCAGTTGCATGACAATGAACAAGTCCATCTTTCTGAGACATAGTTACCTAATCAACAAAATGGAGAAATAACCCCTATCTCATAAGGTTATTGTGAGGAACAGATGAGATATGTACAACACCATAAAAGTGTAGACCTATTATCCTGCATCATAGGCAATAAATAAATATTATTTCCTGGAATACCTGGCGTTCTTGCTTTGTAGTGTATGTGCCAAACACAAACAAAGGCACTTATAAAAGTAATGGCACATCATGTGGCAACATCTATAGAGAATGAAGGAGTAAGGATCTCTGAGAAGCTGCTAAGATCATACAAACTAAGTCAATATATAGTTTGGTATCTACACCACCAGATTTGAGATTTCTTTGGTACAGGGAACTTCTGAGGAGAAGTCTCTCTACAAAAGCTCATTAGCACCAATTTCTACAACTTGCAGTCTTTGAGATTTGCCTGGAATACTAAGAGAGATACTTGGTGACATGAATGAGAAGAAGACAAAACATACATATGTTTATACATATATATGAAAATGTGGCTTAGTTTCAAAGAAATAAAAAGGTGTCAAAGGCATGTAATCAACTAAGATATCTCAAACACATTTATGCTTTTTAAAGAATAGGCAGAGGAGCAGACTTCAGGAGAGTGAATCATCAGCAGCTGTGGTGGTTCCCAGACTTCTCAACCCATAAACACCAAAGACAAAGAAAAGGTCAGTGGGGAACTCTGTTGGAACTGGGTGAGAGAAGAGCAAGGTCCAGACTCTGCCCTCAGGGCAACAGAGGTCACAGAGCTGTGACTGCAGCTGATCTTCAGAAGCTGACTTCAGAGATCCTGGACTACAGATTGTAGGGTGACCAAGCAACCATTCAGAGGGTAATCATTCTTGCTTTGATCTGCTGAGATCTGGGATGCTGTCTTGGGTGGTGGACCTGGGGTGAGGAATGTTAGCATGCCAGAGCTTGTGGTGGCTGTAGAGAGGGCACCCGCCTTATTGCTACAATAGCTATGAAAACCCTAGAAATTTGGGACACAGCTCTCTCCACTCTGGAAGCAGAATTCTATTAAATACGAGCAAACAGAGGAAGCACAATCAAACCATAGAATCTTTTTTTGAGGACAGAGGATCAAAGCATGAAACCAGAAGAAGACAACAAAGTCAAAACTCTTGCATCAAAAGCCTCCAAGAAAAATATGAAGTGGTCGCAAGCCATGGAAGAGCTCAAGAAGATTTTGAAAATCAAGTAGGAGAAGTGAAGGAAAAATTGGGGAAGAGAAATGAGAATGATGCAAGAAAATCATAAAAACAAGTCAACAGCCTGCTAAAGGAGATCCCCCAAAATACTGAAGAAAATGAAACCTTAAAAAATAGACTAACTCAAATGGCAAAAGAGGCCCAAAAAGCCAATGAAGAGAAGAGTGCTTTAAAAAGATCTGGCCAGATGGAAAGGGAATTTTAAAAACTCACTAAAGAGAATAATTTCTTCAAAATTAGATTAGAGCAAATGGAAGCTAATGACTTTATGAGAAATCAAGATACTATTTAACAGATCCAAACAAACGAAAAAATAGAAGGCAATGTGAAAAATCTCATTGGAAAAACTACTGACCTGGAAAATAGATCCAGGACAGATAATTTAATCATTATTGGACTACCTGAAAGTCATGATCAAAAAAAGAGCCTAGACATCATCTTTCAAGAACTTCTTAAGGAAAACTGCACTGATATTCTAGAACCAGAGGGCAAAATAGAAATGGAAAGAATTCACTGATAGCCTCTTGAAAAAGATCCCCAATTGGAGCAGCTAGGTGGCACAGTGAATAGAGCACTGACCCTGGAGTCAGGAGGACCTGAGTTCAAATCCAACCTCAGACACTTAACACACTTACCAGCTGTGTGACCTTGGGCAAGTCACTTAATCCCAATTGCCTTCCTCCCCTCAAAAAAAATAATTAAAAAAAAAAAAAGAAAAAGATCCCCCCCCAAAAAACTCCTAGGAATATTATAACCAAATTCCAGAGATCCCAGGTCAAGGAGAAAATATTACAAACAGCCAGGAAGAAACAATTTGAGTATTGTGGAAACACAATCAGGATAACACAAGATCTAGCGGCTTCTACATTAAGGGATCAAAGGGCTTGGAATATGATATTCTGGAGGTCAAAGGAGCCAGGATTAAAACCAAGAATCACCTACCCAGCAAAACTGAGTATAATGCTTCAGAGGAAAATATGGTCAATGAAAGAGGACTTTCAAGCATTCTTGATGAAAAAACCAGAGCTGAACAGAAAATCTGACTTTCAAATACAAGAAGAAAGAGAAGCATAAGAAGGTAAACAGGAAAAAGAAATCATAAGAAACTTATTAAAGTTGAACTACCTACATTCCTACATGGAAAAATGATAATTGTAACTAATGAGTTTTTCTCAGTATGAGCATAGTTGAAGGGGACATATATGTATATATGTGTGTATGTGTATGTATATATGTACAGATACATATATGTATGTATAGGAGGGTATATGTATACATAAATACATATGTGAGTATGTGTATATATGTATACATGTATACATAGACAGAGGG
>JAQQSV010000945.1:0-84080 GCA_028646515.1 Pseudochirops corinnae
AGAAGAGTAGGGGGAAGAGGGATGAGAGGTAGGATGATGGAGGGGAGGGCAGGGTGGTGGGGAGGGCTGATGAATGTTCACATTTCTGTAGAGGGACAGGGACGGGGTGGAGAGTGGTTGGGGGGGGCAGGATAGGAAGAAGAGACATGTAATCAGATTCTCACAGTGAGCTCACTATGAAGAGGTTCTACGTAATTTCACGTGTTCAGCCTGTATTTGATTGCTTATCCTTCCAGTGGGGGTGGGTAACGAGGAAGGAAGAGAAAGAATCTAGAATCTAAAGTTCCATAATCAAATGTTATAAATATATATCT
Organism: Pseudochirops corinnae; assembly: GCA_028646515.1. Taxonomy (NCBI): domain Eukaryota; kingdom Metazoa; phylum Chordata; class Mammalia; order Diprotodontia; family Pseudocheiridae; genus Pseudochirops; species Pseudochirops corinnae. The sequence continues at coordinate 315 of JAQQSV010000945.1, forward strand.
ATATCTATATGCAATTATTATTATTATTATTATTTTTAATTACATCCAACTGGAACTTGAGATACACAGGCACTGTGGTTGGGAGATCCATCCTACCCTACCGAAAAGTCAGAGGGGTGAGGGAGGAAGACATAGGAGAGAATAGACTGGGGGAGGGGGGGGGATACACTGGGATGGCTGTTTTGGGGTGGTGGGTAGGGGAAAGATGGGGAGAAAATATGTAACTCAAAATCTTGTGGAAATAAATGATGCAAACTAAAATAAAATTAAAAAAAAATAAAACTATCTTCTTCATCTTTTCTTTTTGCACAGCAGCATTATATTACATTCATATACCATAATTTGGCCATTTCCCAAATGATGGGCAACATACTAGTTTTTTGGTACTGCAAAAAGAATAGCAATAAATATTTTTGTATATATGGATACATTTCCTCTTTCTTTGATTTCTTTGGAGTATAGAGTTAGTAGTGATATTGATGAATCAGCAGACATATAGCTAGAGATATTAGAGAGAGAGAGACAGAGAGACAGAGAGAGAGAGTTTAGTAATATATTTTGGGCATGGTTCTAAATGGCTTTCCAGAACTGCTAAACCAGTTCGTAGCTCCCTCAATAGTGCATTATTGTTTCTGTTTTCCTATAGCCCCTCCATCATTTGTCATTTTAGATTTTGTCAGTTTGCCAGTCTTATTGATGTAAAATAGATCCTCACAACTGCAAACGTGATCTTCTTTAATATTTTCTGTTTTTCTGAAATTTTTATCTGTTTATTTCTGTCTCTAAAGTTACTGAAATTGTTCCCTTTACAGTTTATTCTAGTATATTTCACTTCTTGTGAGGAAAAGTTGGTACTATTCTAATTTTTCTTATTCACATGTTCCTAAATAATGATTTGTATATTATTATGTTTTCCCCAGGATCCTTGAGTAGTTAAAATCCTTTTTCTCTACCAGTTTTGAGCTAAGGATTTCTGTACCTTGTTGTGGTTTAGAGGTCCATCCTAAAATCCTATCATTATGCTTTGTTATTCCTTTTAACTTTACTTACAGGGACTTTTTCGTCGAACTTTTGGGTTGATTTATGTTTGGAAGTTCTCCCGATGTTGAGTTAACATTTCTAGGTTAGTGGGTTCAAGGGGACCCAAACCTTTCCCTAAAGCATAAGGAGGAGAGATTGTATCCAAGCAAATAACCCCCAGGATAGGGACAGGGACTAAGTACTGTTACTGCTGGCAAATCACCAAGCCCCATTTCCCTAGATACAACAGAGTTCTGGATCTTTAAGGGAGGCTGCAAAGAATAAGATACATTAGATCACAGATTCTTCATTTATATGTATATAAGGTTGGAGATTTAATTCTTCACTTTCTCCTACCAACATTTGAGAAGCAGTTATTTGCCAAACCAGCCATTGCAGGGGGTGGGTGGGAAGTGGGGGAGAGGACAGACACATAAATCTTTCTCAAATTCTAAATCCCATGTCCAGTCCTTGTGCAGTACCAGATGCCTGAGTAAAGAAATACTTTAAGTTATGAGGTTTATCTCTTCTTTCTAGTAGCCTAGATATGGCAAGAATTTCTAGTTTCCTCCTTTCCCATGTGATTTGGTGTAAACAGTGGATACCTATGCTTTGAGATTAATATGAAAAGCCACTAACAAGTTGTTTCTTTTCTTTCCATGTTCTCTGCCTCATAGGACCCTGTATAGTGAATGGTAAGTTTCTTTGTTACTTGCTCTGTCAGTCCATTCATATGTTCATTGATTTTTCCCATGTAATCTCTTTTATAAGCACAGATATTATGTTTTGCATGTAAGTGACACAAAAAGTTGTGATGATTGATGAAAACCTCTTTTTCTTCTCCTATAGGGGTTGCACAAACTACATTAACTTAGGCTCCTTCCTTATCAAACCAGTGCAGAGAGTTATGCGTTACCCACTGCTGCTAATGGAGCTCCTGAATTCCACTCCAGAGTCTCACCCTGACAAAATTCCTTTAACCAATGCTGTCCTTGCTGTCAAGGAAATCAATGTCAACATCAATGAATATAAACGTAGAAAGGACCTGGGTAAGATTGGCGTGGCAGAATTCCTAGAAAAGAAGGAGGTTATGAGAAGAAAAGCCCTTTTAAGAGAGGTTGGCAGAAGAGATAGTTGAAAGTTACAGTGGAGAATGGTGGAATTACTTGGGGATATAATTTTTATGAAAAGTCATTCTAAACTAAGTAAGTATAAACAGAAATCAACATTTAGATACACAGATGCATAAAGGAAGTCATAATCCAACTGTAACTTCAATTATTTTAGCTATGTAACTGTTACAAGAGAGTAACAAAAATGTTTCCATTTTCTTTTCACAGCTCTTTTTTCCCTAGTTATATTTTTTTATGTTTTTAAGGATTTTGTTATAATTTTTACATAGTTGTAGTTAGTATGTATAGTGTATATCATTCTGTTTCTTCTGTGAGGATGGGGATTAGGTCTTGTTTTGGTACTTAATCCCGGTTTTATACCCAAATATTCCAATTCCTATCAGTGTTTTAGAGAGTATTTGTTCAGTAACTAACTTGAGTTTTGCTCTTTAGTCCTCAAGTACCGTAAAGGAGATGAAGACAGCCTAATGGAGAAAATCTCTAAACTTAACTTCCATTCCATCATTAAAAAATCCAACAGAGTAAGCAGTCACCTGAAACACCTCACAGGCTTTGCTCCTCAGGTAAGATCCTAGCATATCTTGAGTGACTGAAGAAAAAAATTGATGTCTTTATTCATAATTAGCTGGTGTGCCTAGTTTTCATGCCTGAGTTCTGCACATGAGTTTGAGTTGAAGAAGAAAAAGCAATTTTCTTAAAAGTAGAGCCTTATCTGTCTCCTAGAATATATACCATAACTTAAGGAGTGACTTATGACACATTTCTTCACTAATTCCCAGATATCTGCTACCTTCCCCTTCTTCCCACCATAAGATAACCCTTTCATTCCAGAAATGTTCTCCCTTCCTTAGTTAATCACTCTAGTATATGTCAGCATTTAAATTTAGGAACCTGAGGCCACTGTTCTTTGAATATATAATTGGAAATACAGATACATGAAACTTGTTTCTTGACCTTAACAAGCCATCGGACAGAGACAAGACTAACATAACATTTAAAAGTGAGAACAAAATATAACCAAGTATCTAATTATATAGTATGTCCTGTGAGTTCCTCATAGTTCACAGGAAGGAACAATGAAAACTGGAAGTTTCAGGGGGAAACTTCATGGAGAGAGTGATATTTGAGATGAGCCTTAAATGACATAAAGGAGTTAAGTCAGTGTAGAAGAAGGAAGAGCTTTAGAGATTAAGAGAACAAGAAGGAAAGCATGGAGGCTGAAATGAATATGGCCTGTGCCAGGGACAGTAATGAGAGCAGCCTGATCAGAGCAGAACAATGTTTTTGTCAAAGAATAGTGGGAAATGAGGTTAGATAGGTAAAGTAGAGACCTGAATTATATGGCTTGAAAAGTCAGGCATAGCAAGTTAGGTTTGGTCCATTTGGAAATTGGGATCCATAAACGGAATGATGAAGTGTTTAAGGGAGACCTGTTTCTTGGGCTTTAATCAAGCATTGTGGCTTGACTGTGTGTTTATTGTTTATTTTATACAGATAAGAGATGAAGCATTTGAAGAAACCGAGAAGAACTTCAGAATGCAAGAAAGACTTATTAAATCTTTTATCCGAGACCTATCCTTATACCTTCAGCATATTCGTGTGAGTAAATAACCAACAAGTTATGGTGATGTATTATTTACTTACTTAAATTTATCCATATTTTTTGTTTTGATGCAATAGGCAATAAATCTCCCTTACAAAGTATTTTTCTTCAACCTAGTAGGATTTGTTAACAAGTTATTAACAGAAAGGAGGGACAGCCTTTAATTTTGAGAGTGCGGTTCATAGACCTTGAATAGGGACTAGTACAACTTCCTCATTTTACAGATTAAGAAACAAATCTAGAGAGGTTAAGTAACAAAGTAACATAGATGGGAAATAGTAGAGTCAAGATTTGAATCCAGTTTTTCTGACTTTAAATCTAGTCTTCTTTAAGCTATAGTAGGCTGCCTTGATTATAGGGATTTGTTATGATTCTTGCTACAGGAATCAGCATGCATGAAAGTTTTGGCTGCTGTCAGCATGTGGGATGTGTGTATGGAGAAGGGAAATGGAGACTTGGAACAATTTGAGAAAGTGCATCGTTATATCAGTGACCAGCTCTTCACAGATTTTGTAAGTGACTTCCTCTGGTACTATTTCCTACAAGTTGACCTCCTTATAACTATCTTTGACATCCAGGTCCCAAAAAAAGTTCTAGAAATGTAAATATATAGGAATTACTCAGAGGTTCTTGAGTTGTACTAACTTCAGGCTTTTGGATATGGAATATGGTATCCATTTACTTAAATTTAAGTTATATTCAAGCCATACAAAGTTAAGGCAATTAAACCTGGTTTGCAATTTGAATATTAATCTTTTTTTAGATGTATACTCTGGAATTAATCATCAGTTTACATTAATTGATGGAAATCTAATTAACATCACTTACTAAACACATTTGTTTGCATATTGGTGAGTGCTGGACAAATTTGATAGGTGAATAGATAGGAATTTAAAATGTAGAAGTGTGAAATAATGTCATTCATCCTGGAGTGCTGTGGATGAACATATACTGGTATGAATCCTTACAGATGGGTTCCAGCATGTGAACAAATAGCACATGTCAGCAGACAGTGCAGATTGTGACAGAATTAGCCTAGGAACATAGGTTTAGCAGACCAAGTAATTTGCCCAAACAATGTTTGTTTCTCTTCCCCACAGAAAGAGAGGACAGAGCGACTTGTCATCTCACCCTTGAATCAGCTTTTGAACATGTTCACAGGACCCCACAAGCTGGTCCAGAAACGCTTTGATAAGCTGTTGGATTTCTATAATTGTACAGAACGGGCAGAAAAGTTGAAGGATAAGAAAACTTTGGAAGAACTGCAGTCTGCCCGTAACAACTATGAGGCCTTAAATGCACAGTTGTTGGATGAACTCCCTAAATTCAGACATTACGCCCAAGGCCTTTTCTCCAACTGCATCCATGGCTATGCGGAGGCACACTGTGATTTTGTACACCGGGCCCTGCAGGAGTTGCAGCCACTTCTCACAGTGAGTGCTTTATTCCCATTAGCAATATGAGGGGAGAGCAACCTCTTTCTGAAATTCCACTCATTTGGTATGGTAAATGACAGTATTATCTAGTGAGTAATGTAAATCTCAATAGATAAGATCTAGCCCTGGATCAAGTCTAGCTACACTTTGTGTTCTTGATCTTCTTTCATGGTTGTTGAGATATCTGCTCTGGAATTTTCTCTGTATTCCATCAGAATTAGAACCTCACAGATCATCTAGTGTGCCCCTCACCTGAGCAGAAGCCATCCCTACAATATCTCTTAACAGTGGTCATTCAGCCTCCACTTGAAGGCCTCTTGTTATGGGAAACTTAATACTTTCCAAGGCAATTCCTATCACTATTAGACCACTTAAAATCATGGTGATGTTTTCCCTTATATTGAAAAAAAAATAGCCTCCCTGAAACTTCCACCCATTAACAAACAAAACAAAAATTCTTCCACAACCTTTTTTTCAAATACCTGAAGTCAGGGATCTTCTGTCCCCATGTCTTTTCTTGACCAGGTTAAATAGACTGGTCAGTTTTGTGTTTTGACTGCATAAAAATATTGTTCATTTTGTTAGGGTTGATATCCAGACCTCTGTTGTTGATTCTTTACATGGGGTGGATTGAAGCAGAGCTTTAACTTCCAGAATTAATTTTGATGGAAGCATTCATTCCTACAGTTCTTTCATCATTTTGATTCTTTCCCTGCCTTATCATTGCTCTCCTTTTCGTGGGCTATAGCTGCTTAAAGTTGCTGACAGAGAGGGAAACCTTATCGCCATCTTCCATGAAGAGCACAGCCGAGTTCTTCAGCAGCTCCAGGTCTTTACTTTCTTCCCAGAGTCTCTTCCGACCACTAAGAAGCCCTTTGAGAGAAAAACTATGGAACGCCAGTCTTCTCGGAAGCCTCTTCAGGGTTTGGTGAGTACAAGACTATCTCTGTAGATGAAGTTTGTGTACCCAAGCCAGTGTGTCAAGAAACAGTCTTTATACAAAGTTTATAGCAGCTTAAATATTGTAGTAGATGGAAAATAAGAAATCTTCTCTTTTTGTCTCAGTTCTATCAAAGATACCTGTAGTGGTGAATTTGTTTGTAATTTTCACAGAATGTATGTCTTTACTGATTAATGAAAAAGGTAACTTTTTTAAAAATTCCAACTTTTGTCATTTTAATTTTTTAAAAATTACCTTTTTATTAATGCCTTTTGTTTTTATATTAATCTGATCCTTACACAAACCCAACGAGCTTTCCCTCATAACAAAGAAAAACAGGTAAGCCAAACCACCTGGCATAGAGCAGTGGCCTTCCTCATCGAACCATTCTTCTTCAAAGAAGGGAGGAAGAGAGGTGTGTATTCCCTCTTCTCTAAGGCCAAGCATGGTCATTGCAACAACATGGTATTTGGTTTGGGTTGAATATTCTTTTTACTTATATAATTGTAGTCATTGTGTATAATTTCCTGGTTCCATTTAATTCATTCAACTGTTGACACTTTTTTTCCCCTAAATTCTTCATATTTGATTTCTTTCAGCACAAGAACATCCCGTTGCATTATTATAGCACAGTTATCCACTCATTCCCCAGTTTATTCACCTACTTTAGACACCTACTTTTTGGCCGTCAAATTTTGTATATAAAGATAAAATGATAATTTTTCTTAACCAAGATAGGAAGAAATTGAATACAAAAGATCTTGGACTTTACTTGTAATGAAGCCAAGTAGTCATAATGATAGTAGCCAACATTTATACAGAGCTTACTGTGTGCCAGGCTCTGTCCTAAGCACTTATTTGATCTTCACAACAACCACGGGAGATAGGTACTGTTATCCCTGTTTGTATAGACGAGGAAACTAAGGCAAATAGAGATGAAAGGACTTCTCAGTGTCACATAGCTAAAAAGTGTCTGAAGCTGGATTTGACCTTCAGTCTTCCTGACTCAAGGCCTAGTGCTCTGCCTAAGTCTTACATTTGCAGTGAGAGGGAGTTTTTGCCATTGTTTCTGAAACTCTCTTTGAGCAAGTTGTGAATTAATCTGAATGAGGAGCCATTTTTTCAATCACTTGTGCCTTTTGTGTTACCTTTCAGCCAAGCTATATGCTACAGTCAGATGAACTCCGTGCTACCCTGCTGGTGAGATATCCCCCTGAAAAACTCTTCCAAGCAGAACGGAACTTCAATGCTGCCCAAGACCTAGATGTGTCACTCCTCGAGGGAGACCTTGTGGGTGTAATCAAAAAGAAGGACCCTATGGGCAGTCAGAATCGATGGCTGATTGACAATGGAGGCGAGTGCTTGAGAGGGCATTTGGGGTTAGCTGCTCATCAAGGACAAATGGTATTATGAGTTGTTCATGAATTAGGTACAATTCAGGAACACATGACAATGTCTTTTGATTCTTGCCTCATTGAATCAGATGTCTGATTCTCAAGATGTCATTTGATTGATCCTTTACATTTAGATAGTGCTGTACAGAGTATCCATGCTTCACAGATGACAATCTGTCCATTTCTTTTAAATCTCCAAAGGAAACTCTTTGGCTTAGCTTGGAAATATCTTTGCTAAAAACATCAATAAACATTATGGCCAGTAAAATCCTACCACTTATAGCTAACTGAATTCCTTGGCATAATTTAAGCCTTTTGAAATGCAGCACATTATAGTAGAAAAAGAACTTGAGGTAAAATAATCTTAGATTCAAGTCCTAGGTCATGTAGTTACTATGTGGGAAAATTACTTAACCTCTGATCAGTCCTCATTTCCTCTTTTGTAAAAATAGGTGTTTGCACCATCTCATGAGTACTGTTATCACCTCTCTGAAGATGACCCCCAAATCTACATATCCAGCCTTAACCTCCGCCACATTTCCAGCTCCTAAGTATCTCCACTCAAGTGTCTCACTGGCAGTTCAAATGCAACATACCCAAAACTAAATTGATCATTTTCTCTCTTAAACCCTCTCCTTCTCCAAAACATCCCAGTTTCTTCTGTTCATTGTATTCTTGTGACCCGGGCTTGAAAGTTCAGACTGCTCTTTAACTCTTCCCTCCCCCTCCCCATATCCCACTTATCTTGTTGATTTTACCTCTTTACTTATTATATTCATCTGCTTCTCTCTATTTGTAGCTGCATTCTAATTCAAGTCCTTTTCACCCCTTACCTGAACTCTTCTTATAGTCTTCTTATTGGTCTCCTTTGCATCTAGTATTCTTCCCTCTCCAAATTATATTTCACCCAACTGTCAAAATAATCATCCTACGGGCTGATTTTGTCACTTCCTTGTTCAGTGGTTTCCAGTTGCTATTAATATAAAATGAAGTCTCCTTAGCTTGGCATTTAGGGCCCTCTCTAGTCTGTCTTCCAGCCTATTTTTCCAAGAAATTAGATTACTACAGTACTCCTTAACCTACATCCATGGATTTGTGTAGACTTTCCCTTTGTGCTTGAAATGCACTCCTTCCTCATCTTTGCCTTTCAGAGGCTTTGTCTTCAAGGCTCTGCTCATTCCCTGATTCTCAGCTAAAATTGTTTTGTCCATCTTCAGATTTTCCTAGGGTACTTTGCCTGGATCTTGCCTTTGCCCGATTATTCCCTACTTACTTCAGCTTGCACTTATCTGTATACTTGTCTGTATGGGTGTCTATTCCACCAAGTACAATGTGAGTTCAGGGGCAATGATTTTGTCACGTTATATTTTTGTAGCCTGAGCTCTTAGCAGAGTGATATTTTTAGAGGAAGCATTGAATGAACATTCAGTTCACTTCATAGCGTCCTAGGAGCGGTACATTTTCAGAAGGCATAAGTGGTCATTATTAGACTAGGGGATCAGAGAAACCCTGTGATTTGAAGACCTTGCAGTTTGTTGGGATTTCAACAAGACACATCAAATCATAGGATTTCAAGGTATAAAACTTTAGAGAACACCTAGTCTAGAGGTTCCTAACCCAAGGGCACATGAATTTTTTTTTAATATTTCAATAAAATTTGTTTCCTTTCTAATCCTTTGTGTTTTATTTTAAGCATTTAAAAGCATTCTTCCAAGTAGAGGTCCATAGGTTTCCCTGGAATGCCAGAGGAGTCCATACAAGTAAAGGTTAAGTGTACCTGATTAAGTCCATTGAGGTGCAAGAATTTGCATAGTACCCTTGGGACTAGAAGGTACCTTACACTTTCCATTGGGACATATTTCTTGTCTCAGTAACCTTGGAGATAGAAATTTGGATTAGATGACAGGCCAATTACGTAAATAAATATGATCTAGACTTGGGTTACAAAAACTAGCATCCACAAGTATAGTAGGAGAAAAACATGGCAGGACAATACTTGATGCAAAAAAAACTGTGGAGGTTTTATTTGATATAAACTCAGTGTCAGCTATATGATATATGGCCATGTTATTAAAATATAGTGTCTAGAAGGAGAAAGAGAAGAGTTCCTTGTTTGTCATAGACAGTCACATCTCTTAGTGATTTTTGACATCATTTTTTAAGAGAGACATTGATTAGCTGGAGCATGTCCAGAAAAGGGTGACCAGGGTGTTGAGGGACATGAAACCATGGCATGAGAATCATTTGACAGAGCAGCAGATGTTTCTGGAAAAGAGAAGACTTCTTGTTTTTGTTCAGTCATTCTCTCACGTCCAACTCTTTGTGATCCCATGGATCATAGCACGCCAGGCCCTTCTGTCCTCCACTATCTCCTAAGTCTGTCCAAGCTTACATTCATTGTTTCCATGACACTTATCTATCCATCTCATCCTCTGCTATCCCCTTCTCCTTTTGCCTTCAATCTTTCCCAACATCAGAGTCTTTTCCATTGACGCCTGTCTTCTCATTATGTGGCCAAAATAATTTCAGCCTCAACTTGATTATATGACCTTCCAGTTTCCCAGTGGAAAGCATAAGGGTCCCTTCTAGTCCCAAAGGTATTATGCAAATCCTTGCACCTCAGTGGATTTAATCAGGTGCACTTAACCTTTACTGAATTTATTTCTTTAAGTATTGACTGATTTGAACTCCTTGCTGTCCAAGGGACTCTCTTCTCCAGAACCACAGTTTAAAAGCATCAATTCTGCAGTGCTCACCTTTCCTTATAATCCAACTAAGAGAACACTTAAGGGGATGTGATTTCTGTCTTGAAATACTTGAGTGGTGGCCCTGTGAAAGCAGAAGTAGACTGAACATGAAACAGTACTTAACACCAAATATACTTTGTTCAGTCTAAGAAAGAATTTCCTTCCAATTAGAGGTGTCTAAAAATGAAAGGAGCAGCTTGATAAGGGAGTGCATTGCATCTCACTGTCACTGTTGCCATATGTTTGAGGAATGGTGTAATATTCATTCATGTTACTCGTTTTGGCACAGGGTCCGGCATGGGGAGGAGGGGGGTTTTATTTAATAATTCAGTAATTCAATACTGTTGAAGTGCCCTTTGTGTTAGCCAGCTAACTGGTGCAGTGGGCAGGGTGGAGGTAGGAAGACCTTTATTGTATTTGGGTTTTTTTTGGTTTTGCTTTTGGGGGGGGCGGGGGGCAGTTGGGTGTAAGTGACTTGCCCAAGGTCACAGAGCTAGTTTTGTGTTGTGTCTGAGTACAAATTTGAACTTGGGGCTTCCTGACTCCAGGGCTGGTACACTATTCACTGCACCACCTAGCCACCCCCACTTTTACTGTATTTGTAAACCCCCATATAAATGGTAGATCTTATCACTGATGCTTTAAAAGTTTATAAATCATTTTACAAAAAAGTTTGCATTTACATTATTTCATTGGAAGGTTACAGCAGTCCTGTAAAGTTCATACTAGAGATTATCCCCATTTTACAGATGAGGAAATGTGAGACTCAGAGAGATTAAGCAACTTGCCAGTGATCACACAGCCAGGAAGCAGGGGCATGATTTGAACTCCAGTCTTCCTGACTTTGAGTACAACACTTGGTCTACTATTTCATGCTAATTGAACTTGATGAACTCTAACATTCCTTCTGATACTGATCTTGTGATTTGAAGACCTTTGTCTTTCTTGGTACTAGACATCTTGATCTTTTTGAGTGTTATTAGCAGCCTTACTATTGATTTTGTTATTCCTTTGCTTCCTTGAAAACTGCTAACCTTTTGTATTTATTTGCTGTAGTCACCAAAGGCTTTGTGTACAGCTCCTTCTTGAAGCCCTACAACCCACGTCGGAGCCATTCAGATGCTTCTGTCGGCAGCCATTCCTCCACTGAATCAGAGCACAGCAGTTCTTCTCCCAAATTCCCCAGACAGAATAGCAACAATTTCTTGTCTGTAAACCTTGGCAATGTAGCAGCAGACTCCACCTCAGGACCACTTCAGCAACCTGCTCAGAACTCTTCTTTGTGGCAAGAGTCTGGTCAGGAGACTGTCCATACTTCTTCAAACTCAGTTGTTCCTGAAGAAGGTCCTTCCAGATGCCTCCTAGACAAAGACTGTCCTTCCCAAACCAGGTCATGGAATGCTGTGGACCTAGTAGACTTAACCAGAGATGCTGACGAACAGACTCCAGCTGTGAGAGGCTACCGACACTCCAGTCACCCTGAAGTAGTTAGCCAAGTAGTACCACGACGCAATGGGCAGCCTCGGCAAGGGGGAGACCTCTTAAAGGGATATTCAAAGATGCTACCCTCAGTGGAAGATCGGAATGAAGAACTGGAAAGCAGTGAGGCCACAGGCAACCAGGCGAGTGCTACCCAAGGGCCTCAGGTTTACTAAGAAGAGATAGAATAGGATAAATACTACTTTTTCCTTTGGGTTGGTCATGTGAGGGCATAAAAAGAAAACCTGGTCATTGAGCACCTCCTGTAATTGATCCTTAAAGAACTATAATTGGGAGCCTTCTTTTGTAGCACTGGACCACCCAGTAACTGGGTTGAGTTTTTTCCAGCCTTAAGACCATGAATTCAGGACCCTGGAAGGATGAAGGATAAATCTTGGTTTCGAGTGCTCTATTGCTAACTCATTCTCTTATCTCACACAGGTTTATTTTGCTGTCTACACTTTCAAGGCCCGGAGCCCAAATGAATTGAGTGTGTTGGCCAATCAGAAACTCAGGATCCTTGAGTTCAAAGATGTTACAGGAAACAAGGAATGGTGGTTGGCTGAATTAAATGGGAAGAGAGGCTATGTTCCATCCAATTACATCCGAAAAACTGAGTACACCTGACTCTGCACTGCTTCCTATTCAGTCCTGGTGCTTTTGTTTCCAATTGGCAGCAGGGGTTCAAGGAGCCCACTGAAGAAAAGAGAGAGAAAAAAGGGGCACTATACCACCTATATCTGATATAGAGGGTTTGTCTGCACTGTTTAAACATGGAATGGGCAGAGTACAAGATTGAAACCTTGTTGTCTGCAATGGTATTATGAATGCGGCTGCTCATTAGAATTAATAGAACTTAAAAATGGACCCGGGACTTAGAGGTAGTTCAGACACCACTAAGGGGAATCCACATAGGGAAAGAACATTTGCAACCAGAAAACTGGTGTTCCTGCATATGATGGTGATAGTGCCTTAGCCTCAGGATCTTAGAGGTGATTGGCACAGCTTGCTATGCTATAGCTGGATTTGAGCTTGTATACAGCTCCACGATCCAGTGATGAGATGCCAACTTGGAACAAGTGAAAGGTGATGGTTATTTGAGTTATAGCCTGACCTGTGACCCATTTCAGACTGCTTTTGGTTGGTTCTTTACACATGGCAATGACATTGTTGGACCTAACAGACCTAATGATTGTAAGCCCCCTTGATATCGCCATTCTCCAATACACAAACACATATCCCCAACTTGAAAAAGCCCCCAAATACTCACAGTCCTTTTACTAAAATGTTTCACCCTTCCCCAGATCTCGTATGTGAAAAATCAGCTTTTTCTTTATTCCTTCTGAGGTGCTAGGGGTGTTTATTTTCTATATGCCCTTCACCTGAACGAATTCTTTCTCCTGTCATGAGGCATAGAATAGTTCTTCCCATTATAGTTCACCTTCACCCAAGTGGAAATGACCCTTTTTTATTATCACATTAAATGTGAATACTTTCACGTAACCTCTCTCTCTCTCTCTAGGTGACTCTGCAGCCCTAACCCAATAGGGCCACAGTCGCAGCCATTCTGTAAAGAGATTTAGATCTGTGTTTGGGATATTGGAACATTTCCAGGAAGTTTTGCCCTCATTGGTCCAGCAAGGCCTCCCTTCCCTAGTATATCCCTCAATGCTAGAAAGGTAGCCTCCTTACCTTGTCAGACTAGGATTTCCTGAAGTCATCAGGGAGCTTTCTGAAGTGGACTGAAGCTGGAGGAAGAGAATAGAGCCATACACTCAAAAGTAAGAATGGAAATGTACATGTGGCTATGTTTAGACACAGGGTTGCCAAGACCAGTATTATCTGCTCCATATTTTCTGCCGTCTCAGAACACACTCCCCAATGCATACTCATGTCAGGGTCATTTTCCACTAAAACACATGATAGCATACCACTCCCAACCCCAGCCAAGGCATGATCTTATTTGTTTCCAAGTGCTTTCCTGTCTTGGAACCACTCATGATTGGGTATTCAGAAGAGCAGTCTCTCTGGAACCCCCCTTTCAGCTTCTGCTCCTCAAAATTAAGCCATCCTAGAATGAATTAGGAAGATAACAACATGCCCTTTCCCTCCCAGCATGGGGAGATGTCTGCTGCTCTTACTCAGAGGAGAAGGAAGAGGTTCTCTCTTTTACTCTTGGACTGTGAGTAATTTTAGGGTTGTGGATACTGAACTAGTTCTTTTTGTAAATAAATTTTTTTAAGTGAATGGCCCTTGGCATATTTTATCTTTTATTCAACATATTTTTGGTCTTTGGACATTTCTTAATAGATGCCATAGAAATAAGCAGCTTTTTAAATAAAAGAATGCTTTCCTCAGGATCCTGTGTTTCCTTAAACTTAACAGAATGGGAGATTCCATCCCAGAAAATGCTGGTCAAAATTCATCTTTATTGCAGCAAAAATTGATGTTTGATCAAAAGATAGTCAAGTTTTATTTCAAGGAACAGTCATTATTACAAAATTTGAGAGCTCATTGTAACAGGGTTTGACCTATATATAATGGGTTGAAGAAAGTAGTTAAATAAAGGAGTCTCTGGGCTCAGCAAACGGTTGTAAAACAGTAATCTCAGTTAAGACGGGGCTGGTGAAATAGAGGAAGAGATCTTAAGCAAATAGGGACTGTATCCTGCTTAGAATTTAGCCAGAGAGTAAGGAGTCTGTTTTTGAGCAAGACGGTAGCATGATGGAAGTCGTGTCATAAGAGAATTGGTTGGGCAGCAGCATAATTTAGAGGCCAGGAGGTCAGCCAAGAAATGGTTTTTAAAAGCCTGGCATAAGGTGCTAAAAGGTGTCTACCAGTGGTGGCAGTGTAGTCAGAGAAGAAAGAGCAGATCAAGAGACACTGCAAAGAAAAAAAGGTTATCACCAGTAAGCATAGGAAATGAAGATTAAAAAAAAACATTTTCTCACCTAGAAGCCTGAAAGAATGACAGTGCCCCTGACAAAAATGAGATCACTGAGAAGAAGAACCAGTTTGTGGAAAGAGGATCATGTATTTAATTGTGGAAGAGTTCTTTGGGTTTTGGAAATAAAAGCTCTAAAGCCCAGGTGAGAGGAGATCTGGAGAGGTGGGGTGTGGAAGTCTTTGGGATAGGAATTACGATTGGAGCCATGAGAGATATCCTCACTCAAGGAAAGAGTGTAGAATGTAGAGTCAAGGACCAAAGCAGAACCTTGGGGTTTGAAGCAACCTCAGAAGGAGAACAAGAATTTGAAAAGCAAAAAGAATTAAAATAAAAATTTCAGGGAGTAGGGGGGACCATCAGCAGTGTCAAAGGGGCAGCAAGAGAGGTAAAGAAGGATAAGGTGCTTTCTGGGTTCCTTTTATCATTGCAGTGATTTTGGTTCTCTCTACTTGTGTGGCTAGATCCGCTTGACTCTCTGGCTGGAGGAACAGGTTGCTACATGTTCTCTTAGGTAGTATGGAGCCAGGGTAATATGGTGTAGAGAGAGAGATGGCTAGGTTTGAGAATTGAGGACCTGGGTTTGAATCCTAACTCTTCTGCCTTCTATGTTTGTGACCTTGGGCAAGTCCCATAACTCCTCTGGGCCTCAGTTTCTTCATCTGTAAAATGAGGAGGTAGGGGAAAAAATGGACTCTTAAGGGCTCTTCCAGCTCTAAGTCCAATCCTAGGTTTCAGCTAGAAGATTGTTAGCCTTGACTCTGGAAACACAGGAAAGATAGAAAGGAATCACAGTTTCATTCTCCAAATAATTCTGTGTATCTCAAAACAACCTCTGCCCTGCCCCACCCTACCTTATTCATGTCTCTAATAAGAATGATACAAGCTAGCATTTATATAGCATTTATCATGTACTAGGTGCCTTACAAATATCTCATTCGATCCTTACAACAGCTTTGGGAGGTCAAGTGCTATTTATTATTCCTATTTAAGTTTAAGAAACTGAGTTAATTAGTTTGCCCAAGGTCACAGAGCTAGTATGTATTTGAGGTCACATTTGAACTCGGGTCTGACAACAAGCCCAATGCTCTGTCCACTGCACCACCACCGAGTTGCCTCTATTTGTAGCCTTCCTTTGGGCATGCTGTTCCTAAAATAAGATCACATTTAACAAAATTTTATGTTTAGCTTTTGCTAAACATTTATAAGGTGTTAAGTGATTAAGGATAAACCTCTAGTCCAACTTACCCAAGGGCCCTTAATGTGAGGTCTCTTGAATGTGTTTTTTAAATACTTTGATAAGTTTCATTATGCTTTTCTTAGTAGTCCTATATAGTTTATTACACTCACTTAAGAGCATCATTCTGAGAAGGATGAATATGGAACCCAACACAAAAACGGCTAAGGATCCCTGGGCTAGCCTGTTGTTTTATTTCATACCGTTTTCAGAATTATTTTCATAAGGCAATCTCTGCCTCTGAAGTTAACAGATACATTATTATAGAGAGAAACTTCATCAGTCTGATCTAGTTCCAACATTCTTGCCTCGGCATTTGACAACACTCCCAGCAAGAAAGTAGCAGATGCTAAGCCGATGGCCCAGAGTTGTTTTGCTGGTGGGATTTGGGGATGGGGAGCGGTCTTCCACTGCAGTAGTGATGGAGCCTAGACTGCCTAGCAGGCAGCTCAGCAAGGTGCTTGCTGAAAGGAATGTTTTGTCTTCAAGATGGCTCCAGACACCACAACTCTATATCCTTTCATTGCTTCTCAACGTTTCCATGACAACTGCTGGGAAGGGGGAAGATATCTGTGCCTCATTTTAAAGTTTACTTGGATCATTTTTCAGGCAACTGAGGCTCAGAGACCAAGGGACTTGGTCCCATAGCTAGTGCCCAAAAGCAAGACTCAAACCCATCACTCCTGACTCCAAGACTCCTGTTTTCCCTGCACCTTCCTACTTCACAGGATAGTTGTGTGAGGAAAGCGCTTTTTACCTCTGCTGGCTTCTCTAGGGGAGCAGGGGGCGTGTGGAGGAATTAAAGAGATTAGGGGAAGAGGAAAACAGAGGCAGGCAGCTAATAAAAATACTCGTGGGGATGGCGGGAGTGCAGACCCTGCCCTAGGCTCATCAGCTCAATCCCAAGGACAGTTTGGTATGGTGGGTAAATTTTTTGGAAGGAGTTTTGAGATAGAGTTTATTTTAAAAAAACAAACAAACTAGGAAGAAGGGCTTGAAACATAATTACTTAGATATTTTATGCTGGTAAACTGCTTTTTGAGGTTAGTCACTACTTAATCCCCAAAATCCCATGGTGACAGTAATTAGTATGATATTACTATTAGGAAGCTGAGATAGAGACAGTGACAGTAGTAGGCCTTTAATTGCTCTTGTCAATTTACCTTGTCAAAAGGTAAAAAAAAAATGCTTAAATTTTTTTTTTAAAACAGCTAAAATATTACTCAAAAGCAGTTTTTGCATTTGGTATCTGATGAATTTACATTTCAAAATCTCTTGCATTATTCTAATTATTTTTGTTGTAGTCTCTCATTAAGGTAGACTTGCCTCATATTTTTCCTCTCAGGGGATCAGGGTCAATAGCTGTTTACACGGGCTACACCCATACATCTGAACTGGGTGAGGGTGTCTCATCTTTCCATGCCTCCCAGATTTGGCTCCTCACCACCTTGCTGGGGAACTAGACAGCATAGAGGAGTGTAATATCACATTCAGCTTGGGCACTGACCAAAGAGATGTACATCTGTGATGGCTGCAGCTGGTGGCTGCAGATGACACACTTCTTGGACACAGTTGGGACGCTCAAGGAGCCACATGGGGCTGCAGACCTCCTTAACCCCCGTTTGTTCTTCTCTCCTTGGGAACAAGAAGCTAAATATTTTTATTTTTGCCCTTTCACTTGCCATGGACATAAGGAGGTAGAAGCATCTGCTCTTTTTAAAAAAATAATTTTTATTTCATTAAATATTTCCCAATTATATGTAAAAAAAAAATTGAACATTTGTTATTTTCAATTTTGGGTTCCAAATTCTCCCCCTCCTTCCCTTCCCTTTCCCACACCCACTGAGAAGGCAAACAACAAGGTGTCAGTCATACATATAATTATACATATACAGTCATCATCTGCTTTTTTTAAGGCAGTAAATCGGATTAGAAGGCACATCCTGCATTTGTCACTGATAGATGACAAATGGGCACTCAAAATCCTTAATATTCATAAAACAAGGAGGCTAACAGTCCCTCGATCAACAGGCATTTATTAAGTACCTACTACTTGTCAGTCACTGTGGACCAAAAAAATAGGTACTGTCCTCAAGATGTTCCTCATTCTACAGTAGGTACCACCCGAGGCATCAATCATTCAACCCTTCTAATACCTTCTGTATGTTTTGGGAATTTTAAGTTAGTCTTAAAGCCAACATAGACAGTCCAGGGCTAAATGTATGAATTTCAGTGCCTCAGCCCTGTGGGATAGCTAAATGATAGAGAAGATCCAGATGGTCCAACTCAGAAGCCAATGTTCTTTGTACTGCTTTATTTATTTACATCAGGCTTTGTGCGTTGGTAGCCTCGTGGCATTTCGATGTAGCTAAAGCGATGTATTAAAACGTTCGATGCCAGCGTCTTTGGCCATGAAGTAAAAGGGACCAGACCTCTGAAGTAGTTTATCAGGACTGTCATATTCTACAATGTTCCCACTATCCAGTACCATAACCCTGCAATCAAGACAGAGAGGAAGGGTTGAGACATGGGAGTTAAAAATAAAGCCAAACTCTTAGTGCCTAAAGGAACATCCACAAACCCTTTCACTCAGTATGATAAGCCCATTTTCTACAACCAACATTTCCTCCCAACCCCCAGTTTTAGCCCATGGAAGGGCTATTCCTAGCAGTTTCCATAGTATGATGATTTCTCCCATTTGTTACTCTGCTAAGTGATAGATTTCCCATCTATGGATTTTCCATCTTAGTATTTCATAACAGATGCTCACCTAGTTCCTGTTCCCTCTTACATGTATTCTCATTCTCTCAGTTTAACACCCAGCACTCTCTCACCTGTCGCTATCCATAATTGTGTGGAGGCGGTGGGCAATGGTGATGACTGTACAGTTGGAGAACTCCTTTCGGATTGTGGCCTGGATTAGGTTATCAGTTTCAAGATCCACAGCAGCTGTGGCCTCATCCAGGATGAGAATCTTTGATTTCCGAAGTAGAGCACGACCCAGGCACAGTAGCTGTCTTTGCCCAACACTGTCACCAATATAATAAACCAAGAGTGAGTACTCAGACCAGTGGTACTGTTGTCTTGGATGCTGGGTAGAGCCCAGCATTCTCAGTCCAACACATTTCCAAATTGACAGACCCAAATTCCCAGCCAGGTTCCAATTAATGGTTAGGTCAAATGTGTTTGAATTCACACTATTTATTAAAAATTACAATTAAGTAAAATAAAGCGATTGACTAGCTCAGAGGAAATATGTGTGAATTTGAATAATGCCACCACTTAAGAAGATTCATTATTTGTACTAATCAGCTCCTACCTGGTACTATTTTCCCCTTAAGCAACTATGCAAATAACATTGAGGGAAAATGATGGATATTTGGTACTACGAAAGTACAGTGAGATTCCATTACAACAAAAAGCATTATTCCATTGTGGGACTGTCTTTGATTTGTATCATTAGTGTAGAGAGGACACCATAGTCTGAAATGTTTCACAATTTCTGAATAGTGTTGCAAATTCATGAATTTTTATGTGTACTTTTAGCCTCAAGTCTACTCTCTGTTAAAGACCTGCTTTGACTAGAGATGACCAAGTTTGATCAGCCTGACTACCTGATTCACACAGGCTTGTGAAGTGCAAATGAGCTTTAATTTAGGAAAAGCCCATAAACCAGGCAAAAACATCTGCTTAAACATCTGTGGGAAGAGGAGTGAAGCAGTTAAGGAATGTGTTCATTCTCCCCTGTTGATATTAGGGAACATTAAATAAGAGTGTTAGTAAATTAGAGGTCTACATTATTAGGCAGAAGAAAAACCTTTCAGTGGAAGAGTCAAGGCAAGATAACCCAGCTTTTCTTCTTGGTGACTCCAGAGAAACCTAACTATTATCTAAAGCCCTACCTGCACTGATGTGACTTTCTAGTCAGTACGAGGCTGCTGGTATGCCTAAGAAAATGGGTATGGCCAGAAAGCTCCTAGTGTGCTCTCCAAGGTTATTTAAAGTGTCAGCATTGTTGCAAGATTCCAGATCCCACGAAATGATCAAGGCCTTGGTATCACCCATGAAGGACAAGAATATCAGGGTCACTTATTCTATAGAGCTAAATGGAACAGAAACCATTATAGCAGAGATTGTAGCTTATAATACCACATAAATATTAGCTGTTAAGTTGATCTCAGGATTTAAAATGTTTCCCCAAATTAGGGTAAGAGTCGACTAAATCTTTTGCAACTGAAAGCATGCTACTAGGTGGAAATTACCCTATTCTAGTCCCTTGATACTTAGTCCTGACATGTAGCAGGGATTCCCCTGGCCCCAGAGGGAAATCTTCCTGAGCCTGGCATGATGCCACTCCATAATCAGGGGCTTTAGCAGTAGGCCAGAGGTAGCTTTGGTGCTCTCAGACATCTGAGAAAGGGTTGCTCTAGACAGTGAATGTGGTTAAGAAATAGAAATCTTGAGCAGCATGGTGGTACGGCAAAGAACTGGCTAGACTGAATCCTAGTTCTAACCCTTGCGAGCTGTGTGACCAAGGGTGGAGCGTTTAAACTCTCTAGCCCCAGCTTCCTCACTGAAACAGTGGTAATATTAATGGTAGCTAATATTTCTATGGAACTTCAAATATCTCATCTTGCTTGACCATCACAACAACCTTACAAGGTCGGTGTCTTTATTATCCATTTTACAGATGAAGAGGCTGAGGCTAAGAGCTATTGCATGCCTTGCCCAGAGTTACGCAGCTAGTCAGTGTCTAGGGCAAGCTCTCTGTCCACTGGGGCATCTATCACCTTCTACTCACGCTCCTTTCCCCAGGGGATGGTGAAGAACGTATTTGACAGACCTTAAAGAGATAGATATATATAAATACGAGCTAATATTACATAGGAAAGGTCAGTCTGATTTACACTTCATGAGAAAAGTGATAGCCCCCAAATTGGGCAATAAAAGAGGCCAGGATTATGGCCCCCTGCCATAGAATACAACAATGTCTATAAAGTACCTTGTTCTTAAGCTTGATTTTCCTCTCTCGGGAAGAAGTCCAAGGGGGTGGGGGGTGGGGAGGCTATCAAGGAGGAGGAGGGAAGGTCACAAGGGGTATCAAAGTCCCCACAGCCCACCTGCATCAAGAAGACAGTCTACATTCCTGCTGTAGGACACAAGGAATGTGAAGAAAGTTTATATGCCCTAGAAGATCTCGGGGGTTGCAAGTAAACAGAATCCCTGGGGAGAGAGAATGACTCCGAACAACGTAGCATATATTAGTTTAAAATATAACCAGGCAGGGGAAAATGAAACTGTCCTCATCTCTAAAAGAACAAAGATGATGCAAGATAAACTACAGACTTTACTTCAGCTTTTCCAAAAGGTTTCAGGATCATTTTACCTGTTCCTGGGGATGTAGGGAACACCTGAATATGTCATCTTGGAAATGATCTTTGACCAGTTTGATCATTTGATCAGTTTCTACCAAGTCATAGATCCACTGTGTGCTGTTTTCTCCCACACCTTCCCTGTAATTATTTTATCCGTTTGCTTGGAAGAATCAGGCTTAGTATTTCTTAAATGAAAGGTATGGAAGGGCTGAACCCTATTGCTAAGGAAACACATTGAGAGTTGGACTTTGAGCCAGGCAGCCTAAAGTTCAACATGTTCACCTTCCATTTTTTCTTTTCGTTTTGAGGAAGGAGTTTTAGGGCATTCTAGGGTGACTTTCCAACAGGTGACCCGTGGAAAGTGACGCCTGCTGAAAGAACTCTGCAGGTTGCTGTAGAATGCTTCTACCTCCCTGTGGCTCCATCTGAAACTACACCAACCTCAGGCGTGGCTTCACATGGTCCCAACAAGGATTCCTGCCAGAAGCTGGGGCAGATAAGTGAAATCCTACACTTCTGCCACCAAGAGGGCAATGTGGTGGCAGACACGGATCTCAAGAGATCCACCTTGTCACTGAGTTTTAATCCATGATGTGCCAAGGGACTTGGCTAGTTTCTGGGGACAGCCCTAGGGAGACACGATGGCCAGCAGTTTTCAGTAATGCAGTAGGCATGCAGGAAGAGAAGGGCCTTTTCTTACATCTCTTGTTTATATCCTCAACTACCAACCAAAAAAAAAAAAAACCCCAACAAATCAGCATGACAAAATGATTTCCCAACCCCTGACAATGACCCACTCCTAGGGATAATATCTGACCAAACAATGCAGCAAAAAAAGGTGCAGAGTCCCCTGGAGTTTATTGTACTGTACTGGGATTTAAACTACACCACTGTTCTAATTCCTGCCTACAGAAACAACACTGCAAATAGTTGCCAATATTGCTATTCTGCCATCATCTGCATCCTTTCTGTGACTCTCCACAGCAGGGTAATAAGAACAATAACCAAAATGGCACTTTTGCAAAGTGTTCTAGATATATATGATCTCATTTAATCCTCACAACAACCTTGTGAGATAGGTGGTGTTATTCCTTTTTTTTTTTTGGAGGGGGGAAGGGACGGCAATTGGGGTTAAGTGACTTGCCCAAGGTCACACAGCTAGTAAGTGTTAAGTGTCTGAGGCTGAATTTGAACTCAGGTCCTCCCAACTCCAGAGCCAGTGCTCTATTCATTGCACCACCTAGCCACCCCTGTTAATCCATTTTTACAGAGGAGGAAATTAAGACTGGGAAAGGATGGGTGACTGGCCCGGTGTCACCCAGCTAAGAGTCTCAAGGCCAGATTCAAACTCAGGTCATCTGTCTCCTGTGCCACCTAACTGCCTACACAAATGTGGAAACTGGAAGCACATCAAAGGGCGATTCAGGCATATCAAGTCTGGTTAGAACAGAGCCAGGACCAGAACACAGTTCTCCGTATTTGTAACATCATGCTCTTTCCACAGATGAGGATTAAAAACAAAAAACAGCAGACCTGAACAAAATCAGCTTTTTTCAGAACATCAGGGCTAGAATGGGCCGTCATTAGTCATCTGTGCTATATCTTCACTTTAAAAATGAGTAAATCAGTGCGGCTAGGTGGCGCAGTGAATAGAGCCCCAGCCGTGGAGTCAGGAGGACCTGAGTTCAGGTCCAGCCCCAGACACTTAACATTTACTAGCTATGTGACCTTGGGCAAGTCACTTAACCCCAATTGCCTTGCCTCCCCCCATCCAAAAAAACAAATAAAAATGAGGCCCATTACGGGTGGTGCTGACTTCAGTACAGTGTCCTTTGCATACCACCAAGCTAGTCTAGGATGGCCCTCCCTCAAGCTCAGGACTTTTAGATGCTTTATTGACACAACACCCACATTACAGAGTGAGGTTAGTGACAATCAGTCTCACAAGAAGTGTCTGAGAGAGGAAACATTGCTTCCATCCTTTGGTCTAATGGTTGTCTTAAGAAGACAACCTCTATGTTTGGGGGCTTACCTGAAGTTGTCACCACCCTCACTCACTTCATAGGACAGACCCTGTGCCAAGCCTTCCACGTAGGACTTCAGGTGAGCCAATTCCAGCGCCTCCCAGACCTCTTCATCCGAGTACTTGTTGAAAGGATCCAAATTCATCCTCAGAGTTCCAGTGAACAAAATGGGATCCTGCATAAACAAGGGGCAGGAGGAGGTATTGGAGGCTGTCAGGCAGGGACACCCTTCCTACATTTCCCAGATTGGGGGTGGTAAGTTTTAGAAATTTCAGGTGGTGGATCACAAGGGTAGAGCATTCAGTGGGCAAATGATAATACTGGTACAATAACAATGCATTTTTTAAGCTTAGCACTGCATTTCATCCACTAAGCTTGGTGGCCTCCCAGGGGAATATTTCCCAGAAGTTTTATTCTGAAAGGAGAGCTATGAATAACAGAAACATTTTTTTCCCTATCCAACGGGGCCTAGCCCTGACAAACACAATGCTTCATTAAGAGTGTCAACTTTTTAATCAAAGAACTGGTGTTCATAGTGTAGGATTAGCAGTGGTCAGAGCTGGGTTTATTCATCTTGAGTCTAGAAAGCAGAATTAAGACAAATGATCAAAGCTACAGGGGAAGGGAAGGAAATAAGCATTTATTAAGCACCTTCTATGTGCTAAGCACTTTAAAAAATATCTCATTCGATCTTCAGGAAAAAACCCTGGGAGGCAGATATTACTATTAGCCCCACTTTACAGATGAGGAAAGCGGAACACTACATGATTTGTCCTCGGTCACCCAGCTAATAAGTATCCGAAGGCCAGATTTGGATCTTCCTGACTCCAGGCCAGGTGATTTAACCACTGTGCCTCCTGGGCAGGAGGACTTCATCTCAATGTAAGGGAGAGCCATGTGGAGATGCAATGAATTGCCTTAACAAAGAGTGACTATCAAAGATATTGGAGCAGAGGCTGGAGGACTTCTGGGGTGCTGTAAAAAGATCTGTGCTTCTGGTGAGGGCTTGTGCTGGTGGATCTCTGACTTTTTATAATTCAAAGGACATAACTTGAGAGAAGTGGATGGGAGCAATGCATGTGGTCAGGGACAGCTCCCATGGGCCTTCACACTAGATGTCACCATCCCTCCCTTCAGGATCTCACATTTCTCTTCTGTCACAACCAAACTCTCCGAAGAGCTGTCCTCTTATGCACATCTCAATGTTGTATCCAGCTTCATCCCTCAGTTGAAATTATTATCTCCAAAATTACTAGGGAATGCTTTTGTACTAAATCAGATGGCCTTTGCTCAGCCCTCTTCCTTCACCCCTACTGTGCCACATTTGACACTGTTGGCCACCCTTTCCCCCTGGAGATTCTCTTCTCTCTGGGTTTTTGTGGCACTGGTTTTTCATGGGTCTCCTCTTATCTGTCAGACTGCTCCTTCTCAATCTCCTTTGTTGATTGCCCATAACCCCTAACTCTTATCTCTGTTCTAGGCCCTCTTCTATTTCTATACTCTTTTACCTGGTGAATTTGTCAACTCCCATGGGTTTAATTACCATCTCTATACTAACAACCCCCAAATCTACATATACTTAGTCCTAGTCTCTCTCTCTCTCTCTTTCTCTCTCTCTCTCTGTGTCTTTCTCTCTCTCTCTCTCTCTCTCTCTCTCTCTCACACACACACACACACACACACACACACACACACACACATGCACACTTCATCTCCCATGTCTAGAATGCCCTTCCCACCTCCCACCTGCTCTTTAGGGTTCACCTTTTCCTATAAAACTCTGCCCAAGTTACACCTTCTATGTGAAGTTTTTCCTGATGTCCCCAGTTACTGGTTCCTCCTCTCCCCAAAAAAGTTATTCTGAATTTTGTTTACACGTTTTATGTACATTTTACCTTCCTTGAGAGAACACACACCTCTTAACTGAAGAAACTTTCATTTTTGTCTTTGTCTCACCAATGCCTAGCATACAGCAGATGCTTAATAAATGCATATGGATTGATTTATTGACTGGTTGTTGCAATATTCTGTATGGAGAAGACAGACTTAGTGGAGACATGAAGCCCAATCATAGACTGTTGGACTTAAGAGTCAGGAAGACCTGAGTTAGAATCTTGCCTCAGACAGGTATAACCCCAAGTAGAGGATTCACTGCTCAGACAGAAAGTTATACTAGATAAGCAATTCTCAAAGCGTGGCCAGGCCTAAAACCCTCAAAACTATTTTCATAATACTATTAAGATGTGATGGCCTTTTAAAATCGGGTTCTCTTTTCCAACTACATATCTGAGGCCAAATTTTCTTCAACTAAAACCACATAAATAATGCAACATAAGAAATGTTTAGCCTTCTATTAGATAAAGATATATGCAAAAATATGCAAAACAGTGTCATTCTTCTCACTAAATTTTTTTGTTTTGAAAAAGTTATTTTTCATGAAAATATTTGTGTAAATATAATGTATTTATTGCTATTTTTAATGAATAAATCATATTTTAAAAATTTTAAAGTTTTAATTTCTAATATGGTAAATGTTGATATTACAATGCACATAGACAAAAGCTCTTTGACGTCTTCATAAAGTGTTAAAGGGTCCTTAGATCAAAAAGACTGAAAACTACTGGAGGAGATAACCCTTTGAGGTCTCTTCTAATTATGAAATTTTGTGGTTCACTGATTAGGAAATACATCTCCTTTAGCCATTTGATAGGGGAAAATATTCCTAGGTTGGGTCATGGAGAAGGGCATGTTTAGGTCAGGAATTCTATGTATGATCCCAAAGTCCTTTGCAAATGCTATGGAAGAGCTAAAGAAATGCTAAATAATAGTAGCACTAAAGTGTTGCGTTACCTCCACCCACTGGCTGTTTGCTAAATCATAGCTACAATTATTTATTTGTTTATTTCTTTATTTTGCTGCTGCCTTCAATAAAAATAGAGAGCGTAAGAAGGTGGAAGACTATTAATGATTTATATGGTTTGCAAAGTATTTTGCATTCTAAGTTATTTAAGGAACTGATTCAAAAATATAAGAATAAGAGCCATTCCACAACTGATGAAATTGTGGAAGGATAAAAAAAGGCAGTTCTTAAGGAAAGAAAACCAAATAGTCATGAAAAAAAAAATGCTCCAAATCATTACTAATTAGGAAAATGAAAATTAAAGCAACTGTGTTTCCACCTCACATTCTTTGAGTTTGCAAAGGTGGTTTTAAAAAAAGCAGGAAAATGACAAATGTGAGGGGAGCAGTGGGGAAATAGGCATGTGAATGCAGGGTTGGTAGAGCTGTGAAACTGGTCCAGCCATTCTGAAAAGCTCTTTTGGACCTCTACCCCCAATGTTACTAACCTGCATATTCTGCTGCCCACCCATGTCACTAGGCTTATCCCCCAAAGAGATCAAAGAAAGAGCGGAAGGACCCACACGTGCCAAAATACTGATAGTAACTCTTCTTGTGATAGCAAAGAATTGGAAACTAATGAAACGCCCATCAATTGGTGTAAGCCTGAACAAATTATGGTATATGAATGTAACGATATCCTATTGTGCCACGGTTCCAGAGGGTCAGTGATGAAGAACACTACTCACCTCCTGACAAAGAGGTGGTAAACTAAATAGGAAGGTAGGGAGGGGAGGGAGGAAGGAAGGACAGCAGGAAGGAGAAAGGAAACCAGCATTTATTTAGTGCCTGCCACATACCAGGCACTCTGGTAAGTGCTGTACAGATATCTGAGCTCATAACAATGCTGGGAGGTAGGTACTATTATTATCCCCATCTTACAGCTTAAGAAAGTGAGACAAATGGGGATTAAGTGACTCACCCAGGGTCACGCAGCTAATAAATGTCAGAGGACAGATTTCAATTAACAGAATGAGTCACACATCTTTGGACATGGCCAATGTGGAAACTGGGGATTTTTAGATGGACTAAATAAATGGTCTCTGAAGTGCCTCGCAATTCTGAGATTCCATGATTCTGACCCTGAAGGAATGGTGGAAAGGACATCCCTCCCTTACGTAGCTCCACACTACTATGGGACCTCAGTAAGATAAAATCCCTGCAGGTGGCCCTATTTCTCATTAATCTCAAGAGAGAAGCAATTTGTAAAGAGAAAAGATGAAAATGCCAATAGCAAAAGGTCAGAATAGTACCTTGTCCATAATAGGTGTTCAACGAAGATTTGTTGAAGGAAGGAATTCATTAAATCACTACCCACCCATGCCCCACCCCCCACCCGCCCCGGGAGTGCCTGCCAACTTCATTCGTAACCCTCCAGCAATGTCTTTTTTGTTGCCGGTCAGGTATTTGAATACAGCTATTGCAAGAAGAAAAATTCTGTGTATATTGTCCATTTGCTGCTTCTAGACAGTCAGTCAGTTAACAAGCATTTAAGTGATCGCTATGCTCTAGGCACTATGCTAAGCACTGGGCATACAAAGAAAAGCCAACAAAACTAATCTAAAACATCAGTCTCTGCCCTCTGGGAGGGCACACAAGTACCAGCCACACAAGTGTGATTTGTTTACAGGTTTAGAAAGCTGAAAACTGCCTGTAATAACTAAGTTGTCCAGATTTTCCACAAAACAGAGAATGAGAGCTTAACTCGGCAGCACAGGAGACTCCTTGTCCTGCTGTGCCCTTTGTTAACAATATGTCAGGGATGAGGACCTGGAAGGCTGGGAGCCCCAGGAAATGGTCAGATCATCTCCATTAATGATCGAGCCCCTTCACTGCACTAGGGATTGAACCAAGAAATGGAGATATAACAAGAGTCCTATGGACTTCCCAAGGGCAGGGAAGGGAGGATGGTGGGGAGGAAGGCTTCCAGAACTCACCTGAGGGATGATTGTCAGTTTGCTTCGGAGATCATGGAGCCCAATGGTGGCAATGTCTAGTCCATCAATTGTGATCTGGCCGCCTGCAGCTTCTAAGATCCTGAAGAGGCAGTTGGTAAGGGATGACTTCCCAGCCCCTGTGCGGCCCACAACGCCAACCTGTAAGAGAGAGTCTTTCTTTGAGTTATTTACACTTGTTGCCCTCAAGAAGAAATTTTATTTGCCTGTGGCCCCCATGCTGTCATGGGAGAAGCAGGTCCTGGCCCTCTGTAAAGTTCCTTCCTTTGTACATCACCTTTGACCATGGCTAAGCCAAGGGCTCTACTGAATCATCCCCAAAGAGAAGCCAAGCAAAGCTAAGACTGTTCATTTTTCTCCATAGGATAGGGCATTCCACTTCCCTGTTTCCTATCTCAAAGGATCCTCTTCCTAAAACTGTCCTTGGGACCCCACCAATAGTGTTGTTCCCAGAAAAAAAAATTTAAGCAGGACAGGAGGTAGGGATAGGGTTCAGGTGCCCACCTGCAGGGTGAGTGAGGGACATAGTTTCTTTCAGATGCCTCAAAGGTTCTACGTTGCTAAAAATGTGACCACCCTGGGGGGAAAAGCACACAGTGGAGGTGGGCAGAGCTAGGCAGGGGAACAAGGGCACCAGCAAAGAAGAAGGTCAGTGACAGGGTGGGCAAGCGGAGAAGCACCTGCAGGAAGGGGCTGTCAGCACCCTCCAAATGATCTACCCTGGAACAAAGCTCCAGCTGCCCCAAGCTGGTTATTGCTTCAGTTACTCTTGTTCTCATGGCTTCCCTCTCCACCAAGTAGGGAAGCAGGAGAACAAATCTAGAAACCATGGGAGGAGCCCATGGAGGTAGGAAGAGCAAGCAGAGAAATGCCCAGGTCTTTTTATTCCATTGATGTTCTGCTGAGGGAGGCCATGTGTGCATCCGGCCAGAGAAGGAGGATTCCAGAGGTCTCACCGGGCCTCTGTTTCTGCTTACCAGCGAACTCTGATCTTTTTTCCCAGACACCCACCTCCTCAGCTGCTGCCATGCTTACCTTCTCCATACTCTCAATGTTACAGTTTATCCCGTGCAATGTCAGGTCCAGCTCAGGGCGATAGCGCACTTGGTAATTGGTGAACTGGATCTCACCTCTGCTGGGCCAGTCAGCTGGAGGCCTCTTCTCTATAATCCAGCGGGCCTGAGTAAGAAGCCAGACATTGAAGCCTCAGCACCAACTATTTTTAAAAAATTTATTAATATTTTTTGTTTTTATATCACCTTTACTTTTGAATATATCCCTCCCCCTTCCCCTTGCCAGTAAACAATCCTTTGTGATAAAGGTTTAAAAAGGAAGGGAAGGGAGAAGCTTATGCCCCACAAGATTCTAACAATATATACAACATTCCACACCCATAATCTCCCACTTCCTCAAGAACAGGGGGAGAGTATCTTCTCTTCTAAAAACAGTGTGCTGAATCAAAAGATCTGCTATCTAAGGACCTGGGTTCAAAAACTGGGCTCTGCTAGGTGCTACCTGGGTGCTGACCTTCAGCATCACCCTTTCTGGGTTTCAGCTTCTTCATCTCAAAGTCAGAGAAGATGGTTCCTAAATTCCTTTATAACTCCAAGTCCTACATTTCTATGTCTCTCCTGAGTTGAAACTCTTATGGAATTTTTATCACTTGACAGATTTCTCTGACTTGGATCTGTTTGGGAGGAAGGCAGACCACTACAACCCAGTGTTTTCTTGTTTCTCAGGACACCATGTTGACTCTTCCTACTCATTGGCATGGATAGGGCTGGAGTCATGATAGCCCCACACTCTCATCAACTCCAGCTCATTCCAATAAAGCCTCAGAAGTTGAGTCCATCTTCATTAAAAAGCTCCACTTGATGAATCCCAATATTCAGATTCCCAATCCCCCTCTTAAATCTAGTTCACAAGCAAATCAAGACAGGAAGGTGATATAATTGGTTCTCTTTGAGAATGAAGGACCAACAACAACAAGGGAGCCATAAATCTGATTTCTGTTCCCGGGCTGAAAGAATCAAACTCCTTACATGCCTTACAAGAAAATGCTTAGGAAAACCTTTTTTCCCCTAGAACAATCTTATGTGAAATTTAGAGGGGAAATGTGTATGCTCTTTAAATAGTTATGGTTTCATTATAAGCCCAACTAACCAACCTGAGTCAATACTGGGTTAAAAAAATATATTGATTACTTTTGTTTTTCCATTATCTACATTTCTGAATGTATCCCTTCCCCTTCTAGGGGGACTATGGACTCAATAATTCCTTCTATGTGCCAAGCACTGCGTTAATTGCTTTTAAGGAAAGAGAAGACCAACACAGGAACAACCAAGGATGATAAAGTAGAAAGTAGAAGTTGCAAGAGGATTGTTCCAAGTGGGGGAAAATTGTGAGGGCGCAAAATCACTATGGAAGAGAGGAGACTTGAACTGACCATTGAAGGATGTAGCACTTGGAAGACAGCATTTTGGGATCTTGCAAGTAGAATCCACACACCAAAATGCCCTTCCCTGCCTCCTCCGTGGTTCTGTCACCTTTGAGAGTGACTTCCTCTTAAGTCTCAAAACCTAATGTAGTGGGACCCTCCACCCAGAAGCCAATTCTTCTAACAAAGAATACAAAAGAAAGGATGGGGAGGGGGGTGGAGGTGGGGGTGGGGAAAGAAAGGAAGTCAGCAAAATTAGCTGACAACATTAACCAGTTCTGACAACATAAGCTGTGTCCTATCCTCATAGTCCCCAACTTGTACAAAGAAGGGAGGGAGATACAATTTCCTGTCTCTTCTTTGGGGGTGAGCTTAAGTAGGATCATTATACAGATTTTTCTTCTATTTTTGTTGTTGCCAACAATATTATTATAATTAATAATCCTCAGGTTCAAATATTTCAATATGTTTGTCATAGGAGGCAAGGAAACAGAACGAGCAGAAAAGAGGTGAAGAGGAGATGAAGAAGATGAAAAGAAGAGAGATTGAAAGGGAGAAGAAAAGCAAAAATCTATAAAGGACCAGGTCCACTTAAGCCCAAATCGTTCCTATCTCCTGTCTCCTTCCTTCTCTCTCTAATTCCTTCTTACCTCATTTTTTACTTTGATGTACTCATTTATTCGCTCAACAGCCACAATGTTGGTCTCCAGTTCAGAAGTCATCCTCACCAACCAGTTCAGAGTTTGGATAATCTGCACCAAAATCAGAGGATAATGGGTTAGCCTCTGACCCAGCATTTTTTGTTATTTTTCTCTGCTGAGTACTGTGCTAAGTCCTATGAGAGATACACAATTAATACATAAATGAAGCAGTTTCTGCTTTCAAGTAACACAGGACAATGAAGTGTTACTGCGTGCAAGAGCAAAAGAAGTTTGGAAAATGAAGAAATCAGTCTCTACCAGGGGTGTGTCGAGAATGCCCAGGGAAGGCTTCATAGAGGAGCCTTGAAGGATGATGCATAGGGGAAGCCAAAGTTGGGAGGGTCAAGATTTAGTAGATGAAAATGACCCTCTCTGCCTCCTCCTAGGTGGTCTCCTTTACCAGGGAGAGGGATAACATCTGAGCCTAAAAGCCATAGGGAAGGATCACTGGATCAGGAGTCAGGAAAGCTGAATTCTAGCCACACTTCTGCCAGCAATTATTCTTGTGATCCCAGGCAATTCACTCAACGGCTACAGGCTTTTCTTTTTCCTATGGCCAAAATCATGAAGTCAGGCTAGAATAATTCCCAGGCCTGGCTCTCCCAGTCTGTGTTCCTAGGGACCTGTAATAGGGGTATCTGTACATGCTTCCTTTATCTGCTTCACAGATGATGCAGTAAATAGTGTTGGACTTGGAGTCAAGAGAACCTGAATTCAAATCCTGATTCAGATTCTTACTAGATCTGTGGTCCAAGGGAAGCCAATCTATCTAAGGCTCATTGGTAAAATGAGGACAGTAATAGTCCCGACCTCATAGGATTGTTATGAGAATCACATGAAACAACATGTAAAATGCTTTGCCAACTTTCAAGTACTATATAAATTCTATTGTTGTCATTAATATTATTAATAGTAACATTATTACTATTACCCTGGACTTACTCATCTACGTGTCTCCTCCCCACACAATTCGGTACTGTACCTTGGACAGCGCAGGGGCTCAACAGCAAGTGAATGATGTAGAAATATAGTGAGGAGTAACCATTCGGCACAGTGCCTGGCACATAACAGGTGCTTTAAAGTGTTTATTAATTATTTTTATTAATTTATACTAATAATATGAATATATTAATAACATTACCAATACATTATGTTTATATTATTTAATTTTATTATAAGATAGGTTTATATAATATCTTATTAATATACTATTACTTATAAGATGTTACTAATATGAATAATAATAACTTGCATGTATATAGCATTATAAGGTTTACAAAGTGCTTTACGCATTATTTCATTTGACCCTCACAACACCTGGGAGGAGGTTTCTCTTTATAATGAGAAAACTGGCTAAGAGAGTAGATGTGACTAGGAGCCAGGGCTCAAATCCCAGCCTTTCCGACTCCTAGCCCTCTGGCCCCTGCCTAGGAGGAGTGTGAGCATGACCAGGGATAGTCTGTAGACCGGGAGTTCTGGGGAATTCCGGAGGGAGAGTAAGTAGTAAGCAGAGCATGGCACCTTTCTCTGGATCTGCCACTAGCTAGCTGCTTTGGGTCCCTACAGCCAAACTTGGGAACGGGGACTGGAAAGACAAAGGGGAGCATTGGCTGAAGAGCAATGAGCAACTCTGAAATTAGTGCCTGGTGTTCTGGCACGGAAGCTTTAGACTCACATTGAGTGCATTGGAAAGTACCAAGCCCACGATGTCCCCTTGCAGGTTGCTTCTGTAAATGACCATCAGCAAGGCAGAAAAGAACACCACCAGGTTCCCAATCAGCTCCAATCGAATCGCCAGCCACCTGGGGGGAAACAGGACCGAGAGAAAAGGACTCCTGACTCCACAGTCCTCACAATGCAGCACCCAAAGCTGTTCAGGAGTCAAAGGAACAGTGTGTGTGGCACCGGGCTCCTCAGGAGAGAGGTACAAGAAGGCACCCAGTAATGGGTGTGCCTCTCTCAGAGTAATACAGGTGTCTCTAAAAAACCTGTGTGTATTCACTTCTGTGAGGTGAATCTGATTTTAAAGAAATCAAAAACTGGAAAAGGGGGGAGCAAGAGCCCACAAAAGGACAAACGGAAAAGCACCTATTATATGTTTACTCTCTGCCAAGCACTGTACTAATTTCTGGGGATACAAATACATTATCCCAGGCACCAAATAAAGGAATGAATGAATGAACGAATGAATGAATGAATGAAGTGCAATGAATCTGATTTTAAAGAGGGGAAGAATCCTGTTTAAAGGTATCCCACAGTGAGTCCTTAAATACCAAAGACAATCACTTTCTTATTAGTCTGTTCTGTTAACCTCTACTTTGACAAACTCTATTCACTTAAATCAAAGTGCACCCATAATTCCTGTAGGGTTTGGTTTTGTATTTGGTAATAGACCACAGCAGTGTCCTGGTGCTAGGAGACAGATAGGCTCCAAGCCCAAGTACATGGAAGTAACTTCTTGGCTCTAAGGACTCATTTGTTTCCATTTACAACAAAGTTGTTGACTCCTTAGTGTTCCACCCCCACCTTCAAAAACAAAAAAACCATGGAGTTCCAAGCTGCCTCCTTGTGTGCCTTCAGCAACCCACCAAGGAGCTTTCTTTATCCTTAAACAAGTCTTCCTCTCTGTTGGCACACCTCAACCTTTAACAAGTCTTTGAGTTCAGGAGGCATTTTACTACTGAATGGTCCCCCAGCCCCTTTCACCTCAAAAGATATGAGCTCTCTAGTTTTTTTACAAGAACCTTCTGTCTTATCCACTCTCTTCCCCTCTACCTCTAAATATAAAACAATTATCCTAACATCAAATGAATCAGTCTACTTCTACTCAAGGAGTAAGCAGTCAGATAAAAAAAAAAATGGAACCTCTATCCTGTACAGCACATCAGGGGTATATCTGGTACTGCGAGACGAGTTTTTATAAACCAAATTTTTGTTTATAACTTTTATATTTATGTCACCTTTATGTCAAACTATATCCCTCTCTTTCCCCCTGCCCAAGTCATCCCTTGTAACAAAGATTAAAAAATGAAAAAAGAACAATACAACAAAGCCAGTGAGTGAACACATTGGATATGTCCAGCAATATATGTGATATTCTTGATCCACAGCCCCCCTACCTCTGTGAAGAAAGGAGGAAGGTATATTTTCTCCTTTCATATTAAAAGTAAATAAATAACATCTGCTGGGGCTTACCACACCCATCTGTAGTCAGTAGCAAGTTTACAGAATTCAAAAGCCTGATTCTGGACTAGAAATGCCCCTCACCTGTTGGAAATGATCCAGGAAAAAACACATTTCTTGTTGTTGTCAACTAAGCTTTCATTGTAATTCAGAAATCTCTGCTGATGCTCAAAGGCCCTGATGATGGGCAAACCAGTCACTGTTTCACTGAAGTGGGAGTATATCGGAGACTTGGTGACAGAGTCTAGACGTCTCAGCTGGCGGGAGGTGGCCACATAGAATCTCTGGAACCATAAAGCAGTTTGCAGATGAAAAGGGGCAGGTAGCAGAAGCCAAGTCATGTCTCTCTTGCTGGTTCTGGGAGTACTGTGGTCAGTGTGTGTGAAAGGTTGCAGTTTCAGCATTATAATCAGGGAAGTGGGGGAAGGAGAAGAAAGCAAGAAAATGTAAGAAAAACGGGGTTAGGGTGGGGTGTCCGTATACATGTACAGCTATGCCAACAGCCTAGAAATAATTACACATGGAAGGCAAGCTTGATGCTCACTTCCAGGTTTGGCATTGGCCACCAAAAAGGAGTCCACCTTCTCTGTAGGAATGATAGCATCCACCCTAGGTGGATTTCTTCAAAGAAATCACTAGAGAAAACTAAGTATAGCCTTGTAGAGTGGGTAGGATACTAAGATGGAATCAGGAGGACCTAGGTTCAAATCCTGCCTCAGACATTCCATTGTTATATGATTTTGGGAAAATAATTTAAGGTTCCTGTGCCTCAATTTCCTCATCTGCAAAACAGGGTGAGGAGGGATGTTGAACTTCATGGCCTCTAAGGGTCCTTCTAGTTTTAAATCTGCAACCCTACAGCTGGACAGGTCCTCTCATTATGACTCTATTCCAAACCTATGCCTGTGGTACAATCTTGCTGGTTTCAGCAACAGTGAGATCTGGGACAGATTCTGAATTGGTAGCACCAGTCATGCCTATCCTGGCCACAGTGGCCTTCTGGCCTCAACTTCTCCAGGATGTGTATATTTCAATGAAAAGGGGAAGGAGCTGAAGAAGAGTGAGTGACAAGCAGAAGAGCCGGTACTCATTAGGAGGCCTTTTAGAAAGCAGAGACAGGGTAGTGCCTAGTTCTAAGCCTTAGCAGTGAGAAAAGAGGTCTCTCTACCTGTACAAGGATATAAATGATGGCCAGAGGAATGATGATGACAACGAAAACTGGGGTAGCCATAGAGATCATGACAAGGGTACTGATAATGCCTAAGAAACAAAGGATCCAGCTTCGCAAGGACATGGGTATGGTGTCATCCACTGTAGAAATGTCCTGGGAACACACAGGTGAGGAAATAGGTTATAAAAATAATAAGAGGTTATTCCTATGGAACTTTCCCACCCCGAACCCCTTCACTCATGCTTTATTTTTTTTTTTTTTAAAGATTCCCTATTTCTGCTTTTGCTGTGTCTCTTTAGAGAAAATGATGAATATGCCTGTCTATTCACTCTTCACTCTGGCACTCATATTCATGACAGTCATTTCTTCCCCTTTTTTGCTGGAGGGTAAGGGTCTCAATCATGGATATTCATGTTATTGACTTTCTCAGCCCTGGAAAGGCTTTTTCAAAACTTCAGACAACACTGGAATCTCTTCTTTTCCCCAGAAAAGAGGAGTTCAGTTTTCTTTCATTGAACCTGCCCTATTGGAATCTCAAACTCAGCAGGTCCAAAATGGAAACTGATCATTTCTCCTAAGCCTACTCTGCTTCCAGACTTCCTTAGTTCTGTCGAGATCACCATTATCTAACCAGTATTCCACAATTGTGGACTTAAAAAAAAAAAATTCCCTTATTCTTCAGCACCTGTATCCAATTAATTGTCAGATCCTGTTAGCTCTTTCTGAACCTCTCTCACATCCATCCCCTTTTCTTCACTCACATAGCCCTGCACTATCTCAGGTGTTCCCCAGTCCTCATCTGGACTCTGCATAGCCTCCTATTTGGTTTCTCAGTCATCAGTCCCTCCCTTCTCCAATCCATAGGGCTTCTAAAACAATCTTTGTGAGGCACAGCTTTGCTCAAAATCCTTTACTGGTTTCTTATTTCACTTGAGATAAAATATAATTCTTCACCTGGGTTTTTTTTAAAGACCCTCTGCCATCTGATTCCAGCCACCCTTTCCAGCCTTATTTCACATTAGTCTCTGCACACTCAATGTTCCAGCCAAATTGGACCTGTTCTCCAGATTCACCATGGCACGTCCCACTTGAGGTGTCTGTACAAGCTTTCCCTGGGCCAGGAATAACCTTCTCTCTCCTCTCTGTCTTTTAAAATCATTTTCTAATCCCCTTAGGTATTAATGCTCTCTCATAATTTATTTATCTCTCTATATGTTGCATGCCCTAGATCACATTCTGATGTAAACTGTTAAAGGGATTGACTGATTTTTTTTTCTTTTCTTCTCTTCCTCTCTCTCTCTGTTTCTCTTTCTCTGTCTCTCTATTTCTCTCTCTCTCTCTCTCTCTCTCTCTCTCTCTCTCTTCCTCTCTCTCTCTCTCTCTCTTTTTCTCTCATCGAATTAAACAAGAGATTCTCATGGGGATAGCACTTGATTTGGAGTCAGAGGACTGGGTTTAAATCCTGACTCTGCTATTTACTTTCTGTGTGATCCTGAATAAGTAATTTACCCATTTTGGTCTGTTCCTTCATCTATAACGTGAGAAAATTGGCACTAAACCATCACTAAGTCCCTGCCGGCTCTAAATCTGTGATCTTATGGATGTCCCTATCCCCAGAGGTGGATTCAGTCTGGTGTTAACTCAAAGCAGGTCCATTCAAATTGTACTACCTTCCAAGAAGTCAGTTCTGGTTTGTCTTGACCCTGAGTTATCCCTGCTTTACTACACTAGCTGTAGG
This sequence comes from Pseudochirops corinnae, assembly GCA_028646515.1. Taxonomy (NCBI): domain Eukaryota; kingdom Metazoa; phylum Chordata; class Mammalia; order Diprotodontia; family Pseudocheiridae; genus Pseudochirops; species Pseudochirops corinnae. The sequence goes on from JAQQSV010000945.1 coordinate 37,730, forward strand.
CCTATTAAATTGGTTTCTAGGTCAGATCAGTGTGGTTGACCTAAGGCTAATAGTTTCAGATCTCTGTACTGGGATTGAGCCACAGTCACACTGGCCCTGATCATGCCAAAACCATATCTAGAATTGGGTAAGAAAAAAGATCCTAGTAGCAACCAATTCTGTGTAGAACTGGAAATGTCGATTTTTATGCCCTTAGGCAAATAGCATTTAACATGCCTTCAAAATAACTGTGGAGGCAGAAACTCCAGATCCCATCCCCATGAATAGGAGAGACACTTCTAGGTGTATCTGGGGAAACCACTGTTTGAGAAAATGTAGAGTGTGATGATCCTGGGAAGAGCTCATCTGTGATTTGGGGGTGAGGAGGAAGCTTCTGGCAGCCTCCTAGTTTAACTTATTTTTCTTGCTAACTAGTTTCTATGACTCTGAGGGAGCAAAAGTGCTGTCAAGGTAGAAATGTAACAAAATTTAAAGTACAATCTTTTAAAATTAGTGCTTTAAAATTTTGCCCCTTCTAAATGTCAGCACTATGGCACAAAGCCCTAGTCTCCCCACCCTAGTTACAGGTTTGGTTCTATTTTTTTTGTTCTATTGCTTAATAAATATCTATATCCTTTCATATGTTTTTGTATGTGTCTATGTTGTCATACCAATAGAATGTAATTTCTTTGACAGGGGCTCTTTCATTTTTGTTTTTGAACCTCTCATGTTTAGCACATTGTCTATCATATAGTAGGCACTTAATAAATGCTTGCTGGTTAATGGATACAGAGATGAACTGGATTATGATCTAGCTCCTTGCTGCCCAAACAGCATCTGGGATCTGGACCTTTTCCTGAAAGGAAAAAAACTCAAAACCTACCTACTATGATAACTTTCCTTTCTCTCAAGCAATGAATAAAGAAAGCTGGCTAAGCTAAGCCCATGTACCTTGCACCAAGAGAAGAGTCTAAAGATATGGTCTTGTTTCACAGGTGTGGCAAGGTTACTCTCCACCTTTCCACTGCTGTAAGAGATAAAGGTGTACAACATTTGTAAGGAGCCTTCAACCTCAGACAGAAATAGAGGGACCTTCTGATCTCAAAAAACCAGACTGTCTTTCAAATACTCACATTGGCAAACCTGTTCACAATCCTGCCTGTGGGTGTTGTATCAAAAAAGCTCATGGGCGCCCGGAGGATGTTGTCTAGCAGCTGAGTGTGCAAGGTTTTGGAGGCATGTATGGCACCAAAAGCAGACAGAATACTCCCCAAAAGCACAAAGAAACCTAAAAAAAGTTCCAGTCAGTGTCTTACTCTGAGTGGAGAAAAGTTGTCCAAATCCTCTTCTCTAGCCCACAGACACAATATGTTTTCTATTATAAAGAGGGTCATCAGACCAACCTTGAGCAAATCCTAGAGCCCCATAGACTCCAATTCTCATGTCCCTCTGAGAGGTTGGATAAGTTTGATTCTGGTATTTCTGGGAGTCACCAGTCCATTCACTAAGCCAGAAGTTGGATCCCATGAAACCCGCAGAATTTCCCAGGTAGGCAAGGAGCATAAAGGTGATAAGCCACCATCGCATTGCATTCAGGTACTTCAGGAATATGGAAAGCTTCACCTGGAAATCCCCCACAGCATCATCAACATCATCATCACCACCACTATCATCACCAACACCATCATCATCACCAGCACCATCGTCATCATCATCACCATCATCACCATCATCATCATCATCAATAGGAGATCTCCTGACATCTTTGTGATTAGGTGCTGCCTATAACACTAATTGGGAGCAGGCAAAACCCAACAACCTTGATCAGAGGAGAGACTGGCAGAAAAGTCTAGCAGTCATTTTCCCATGTGCCTGAGCCTGGATCAGGACAATGGGTAAATATCCAAGTGCCCATCAAGGTAAACACCCACCAGATTAGTGATCCCTTGGAGACTGTATGTGTATATATGGGGGGAGGGGGGGTTAGTGCAAAGGTAAGAGAAAGACTGATATAGATTTACCATTGGTTGCTTCCCAATGTTGTTTTCCAATAATATTATCAATATAGCACAAATAAACCCTATCAACCACAATATCAATTGGCTAAACATAATTCAGATGATGTTTGAAGCCCAATAGCATTAACTCTCCTGAGCATCATCACTATCTTACCTATGTGGACATAAACATTGCTTCTATGGAACTAACTGTCCCCTGTAATGCTATTTCACCTGATAACAGTTTTTTTGCAGGAACAATGAAACTATTAAGTAGGACATGCCTGTATATACACTATGTCCCATCTATGCTTGTGGTCCTGAAGTTCTGAGCTAAAAGGTATAATACTAATGGTGATGTTTGTTTTTGGTTTGGTTTTTTTTTTACCGTTCCAGTTTCTACCACTTCTTTCTCAATTAGTTTCTGTCCTTTTACCACCTCTTCAGGTTCTTTTTGCTTTGGCTTCATATTACCAACTTTTAGGGAATTTCGGAGGGACTTCCGATGTCTGTTGCTGTCAGATCTGGATCTGAAAGGGAGTGGAAAAACATCATCCCTAGGTGTGCTGAAGGTAGCCTCACAAATCCTCTTCCTGCAAGTAGATACTGCCATATCTCTATTTAGGGAGATTACTTCCCTTTGGGATGCATTCTGAGCTAGACAGTCATTCTAGGAGGGCTGATATTTCAGTCCTTACTGAAATCCATGCACCCTGACACATTCTCTCTCTCTCTCTCTCTCTCTCTCTCTCTCTCTCTCTCTTTCTCTCTCTCTCTGTGTCTGTCTCACACACACACACACACACACACACACACACACACACACACCCTAGTCCCATCCTCAAGCCTTCCCCCACCCCTCCAACCACTGAGGCAGAGTAAAATATTGCAGAACTTGACATCCAAGGACCTTAACTGGAATCTTGTATGACTTACTATGTGACCTTGACCAAGTTGCTTAACTTCTCGGCCTTCATCTGTAAATGAGAGATTTATACTGGACAACCTCTGGGGTCCCTTTCAGTTCCAAATCTAGGATATTTTGACACTAAGAGTCTCAACAACTCCTTCCTTTAGGCTAAATACCCAGAGTAAAATCAGAACATGGAGGCAGCAGGAGCAGCAACCAACCTTCGACTGAGCGTTCGTTGAAAGTTATTCTCTCTTGTCAAGGCCAAGGAGACTGCATCATTAGGAATTTCTTCTACACTTGGCATTAATTCAAGGTCATCTTCATCTTCACTTTCACTCCCATCACCAACTAGAGAGAGATGTAAGGATTACAGGCATAAATGTGAAAAGAGAAAACAGAATTCATATCTATGGAAACCATAACACTCCCCAGATCAATGCATGGAGAATCTCACTCTTACCCTTTATCCACATGCCAATAATCTCTGAAAGAGGCCTCAGCTCTTAGGATAGAACACAGTGATGTTTCAGGAGTTATCTGTAACTTTTGCCTAGAGTAGACCCAAAAATGGTGGGAATATTTCCTCTTCTAACCATTGCTGCTCCAGACATTCCTTGCCTTCACATGATACAGATAAAATCTGCTTCAGAGGGAGTTTGGCGCCACAGTGAATAGGGTACTGGAAGTTTGGAAGGTCAGGAAGATCTGAATTCAAATTCTGCCTCAGATACTAGGTGTGTGATCGTGGGCAAGTCACTTAATCAGTTCCTACCTCAGACTTCTCATCTGTAAAATGGGGATAATAGTAGCACCTACCTCCCAGGGTTGAAATACAAGATATGTTTAAAGTGTTTCACAAACCTTAAAGCATTATATAAATGCCAATTATTATTATTGCTATTGTTGTTGTCAAGTCATTTCAGTCCTGTCCAACTCTTCATGGTACCATTTGGGATTTTCTTGGCAAAGATATTAGAATGTTTTTGCTGTTTCCTTCTCCTGCTCATTTTACAGATGTGTAAACTGAGGCAAACAGGGTTAAGTGACTTGCCCAGGGTCACACAGTAAGTGTCTGAGGCAAGATTTGAACTAAGGAAGATGAATCTTCCTGATTCTAAGTCAATATTCTCCTTCACTGTGTCCCCTAGTGGGCTCAGGTACCAAAAGGCAGTGGTAAAAAGAGTTCTTCTGAGAGTTCTTAGATCAATGGAATCATGGGTCTAGTCTCTCTCCCTAGGATACCTAACAGCTCCTGGTTTGTGGATAATTTTTGTTTCTCTTTTAATACAACCTGCTTAACTGTTAAAGGGGGTGGACATTAAAGATGGATGGCACCAAGAAGTGCCTTTACAGGTTTGGGGGTTGATGCTCTAAGGAGCCAACAGAAGTGTGGCATTTCTAACCAGTGGACTGATGTGCCAGGAATGCCTCCGAGGTGAAAGCCAGCAAGAGTGTCATTCTTGAGGTTGACTTGATAAGGAATAAATATATATATATATTGTGCCATCCATCTTTAATGTCCACCCCCTTTAACAGTTAAGCAGGTTGTATTAAAAGAGAAACAAAAATTATCCACAAACCAGGAGCTGTTAGGTATCCTAGGGAGAGAGACTAGACCCATGATTCCATTGATCTAAGAACTCTCAGAAGAACTCTTTTTACCACTGCCTTTTGGTACCTGAGCCCACTAGGGGACACAGTGAAGGAGAATATTGACTTAGAATCAGGAAGATTCATCTTCCTTAGTTCAAATCTTGCCTCAGACACTTACTGTGTGACCCTGGGCAAGTCACTTAACCCTGTTTGCCTCAGTTTACACATCTGTAAAATGAGCAGGAGAAGGAAACAGCAAAAACATTCTAATATCTTTGCCAAGAAAATCCCAAATGGTACCATGAAGAGTTGGACAGGACTGAAATGACTTGACAACAACAATAGCAATAATAATAATTGGCATTTATATAATGCTTTAAGGTTTGTGAAACACTTTAAACATATCTTGTATTTCAACCCTGGGAGGTAGGTGCTACTATTATCCCCATTTTACAGATGAGAAGTCTGAGGTAGGAACTGATTAAGTGACTTGCCCACGATCACACACCTAGTATCTGAGGCAGAATTTGAATTCAGATCTTCCTGACCTTCCAAACTTCCAGTACCCTATTCACTGTGGCGCCAAACTCCCTCTGAAGCAGATTTTATCTGTATCATGTGAAGGCAAGGAATGTCTGGAGCAGCAATGGTTAGAAGAGGAAATATTCCCACCATTTTTGGGTCTACTCTAGGCAAAAGTTACAGATAACTCCTGAAACATCACTGTGTTCTATCCTAAGAGCTGAGGCCTCTTTCAGAGATTATTGGCATGTGGATAAAGGGTAAGAGTGAGATTCTCCATGCATTGATCTGGGGAGTGTTATGGTTTCCATAGATATGAATTCTGTTTTCTCTTTTCACATTTATGCCTGTAATCCTTACATCTCTCTCTAGTTGGTGATGGGAGTGAAAGTGAAGATGAAGATGACCTTGAATTAATGCCAAGTGTAGAAGAAATTCCTAATGATGCAGTCTCCTTGGCCTTGACAAGAGAGAATAACTTTCAACGAACGCTCAGTCGAAGGTTGGTTGCTGCTCCTGCTGCCTCCATGTTCTGATTTTACTCTGGGTATTTAGCCTAAAGGAAGGAGTTGTTGAGACTCTTAGTGTCAAAATATCCTAGATTTGGAACTGAAAGGGACCCCAGAGGTTGTCCAGTATAAATCTCTCATTTACAGATGAAGGCCGAGAAGTTAAGCAACTTGGTCAAGGTCACATAGTAAGTCATACAAGATTCCAGTTAAGGTCCTTGGATGTCAAGTTCTGCAATATTTTACTCTGCCTCAGTGGTTGGAGGGGTGGGGGAAGGCTTGAGGATGGGACTAGGGTGTGTGTGTGTGTGTGTGTGTGTGTGTGTGTGTGTGTGTGTGAGACAGACACAGAGAGAGAGAGAAAGAGAGAGAGAGAGAGAGAGAGAGAGAGAGAGAGAGAGAGAGAATGTGTCAGGGTGCATGGATTTCAGTAAGGACTGAAATATCAGCCCTCCTAGAATGACTGTCTAGCTCAGAATGCATCCCAAAGGGAAGTAATCTCCCTAAATAGAGATATGGCAGTATCTACTTGCAGGAAGAGGATTTGTGAGGCTACCTTCAGCACACCTAGGGATGATGTTTTTCCACTCCCTTTCAGATCCAGATCTGACAGCAACAGACATCGGAAGTCCCTCCGAAATTCCCTAAAAGTTGGTAATATGAAGCCAAAGCAAAAAGAACCTGAAGAGGTGGTAAAAGGACAGAAACTAATTGAGAAAGAAGTGGTAGAAACTGGAACGGTAAAAAAAAAACCAAACCAAAAACAAACATCACCATTAGTATTATACCTTTTAGCTCAGAACTTCAGGACCACAAGCATAGATGGGACATAGTGTATATACAGGCATGTCCTACTTAATAGTTTCATTGTTCCTGCAAAAAAACTGTTATCAGGTGAAATAGCATTACAGGGGACAGTTAGTTCCATAGAAGCAATGTTTATGTCCACATAGGTAAGATAGTGATGATGCTCAGGAGAGTTAATGCTATTGGGCTTCAAACATCATCTGAATTATGTTTAGCCAATTGATATTGTGGTTGATAGGGTTTATTTGTGCTATATTGATAATATTATTGGAAAACAACATTGGGAAGCAACCAATGGTAAATCTATATCAGTCTTTCTCTTACCTTTGCACTAACCCCCCCTCCCCCCATATATACACATACAGTCTCCAAGGGATCACTAATCTGGTGGGTGTTTACCTTGATGGGCACTTGGATATTTACCCATTGTCCTGATCCAGGCTCAGGCACATGGGAAAATGACTGCTAGACTTTTCTGCCAGTCTCTCCTCTGATCAAGGTTGTTGGGTTTTGCCTGCTCCCAATTAGTGTTATAGGCAGCACCTAATCACAAAGATGTCAGGAGATCTCCTATTGATGATGATGATGATGGTGATGATGGTGATGATGATGACGATGGTGCTGGTGATGATGATGGTGTTGGTGATGATAGTGGTGGTGATGATGATGTTGATGATGCTGTGGGGGATTTCCAGGTGAAGCTTTCCATATTCCTGAAGTACCTGAATGCAATGCGATGGTGGCTTATCACCTTTATGCTCCTTGCCTACCTGGGAAATTCTGCGGGTTTCATGGGATCCAACTTCTGGCTTAGTGAATGGACTGGTGACTCCCAGAAATACCAGAATCAAACTTATCCAACCTCTCAGAGGGACATGAGAATTGGAGTCTATGGGGCTCTAGGATTTGCTCAAGGTTGGTCTGATGACCCTCTTTATAATAGAAAACATATTGTGTCTGTGGGCTAGAGAAGAGGATTTGGACAACTTTTCTCCACTCAGAGTAAGACACTGACTGGAACTTTTTTTAGGTTTCTTTGTGCTTTTGGGGAGTATTCTGTCTGCTTTTGGTGCCATACATGCCTCCAAAACCTTGCACACTCAGCTGCTAGACAACATCCTCCGGGCGCCCATGAGCTTTTTTGATACAACACCCACAGGCAGGATTGTGAACAGGTTTGCCAATGTGAGTATTTGAAAGACAGTCTGGTTTTTTGAGATCAGAAGGTCCCTCTATTTCTGTCTGAGGTTGAAGGCTCCTTACAAATGTTGTACACCTTTATCTCTTACAGCAGTGGAAAGGTGGAGAGTAACCTTGCCACACCTGTGAAACAAGACCATATCTTTAGACTCTTCTCTTGGTGCAAGGTACATGGGCTTAGCTTAGCCAGCTTTCTTTATTCATTGCTTGAGAGAAAGGAAAGTTATCATAGTAGGTAGGTTTTGAGTTTTTTTCCTTTCAGGAAAAGGTCCAGATCCCAGATGCTGTTTGGGCAGCAAGGAGCTAGATCATAATCCAGTTCATCTCTGTATCCATTAACCAGCAAGCATTTATTAAGTGCCTACTATATGATAGACAATGTGCTAAACATGAGAGGTTCAAAAACAAAAATGAAAGAGCCCCTGTCAAAGAAATTACATTCTATTGGTATGACAACATAGACACATACAAAAACATATGAAAGGATATAGATATTTATTAAGCAATAGAACAAAAAAAATAGAACCAAACCTGTAACTAGGGTGGGGAGACTAGGGCTTTGTGCCATAGTGCTGACATTTAGAAGGGGCAAAATTTTAAAGCACTAATTTTAAAAGATTGTACTTTAAATTTTGTTACATTTCTACCTTGACAGCACTTTTGCTCCCTCAGAGTCATAGAAACTAGTTAGCAAGAAAAATAAGTTAAACTAGGAGGCTGCCAGAAGCTTCCTCCTCACCCCCAAATCACAGATGAGCTCTTCCCAGGATCATCACACTCTACATTTTCTCAAACAGTGGTTTCCCCAGATACACCTAGAAGTGTCTCTCCTATTCATGGGGATGGGATCTGGAGTTTCTGCCTCCACAGTTATTTTGAAGGCATGTTAAATGCTATTTGCCTAAGGGCATAAAAATCGACATTTCCAGTTCTACACAGAATTGGTTGCTACTAGGATCTTTTTTCTTACCCAATTCTAGATATGGTTTTGGCATGATCAGGGCCAGTGTGACTGTGGCTCAATCCCAGTACAGAGATCTGAAACTATTAGCCTTAGGTCAACCACACTGATCTGACCTAGAAACCAATTTAATAGGCCTACAGCTAGTGTAGTAAAGCAGGGATAACTCAGGGTCAAGACAAACCAGAACTGACTTCTTGGAAGGTAGTACAATTTGAATGGACCTGCTTTGAGTTAACACCAGACTGAATCCACCTCTGGGGATAGGGACATCCATAAGATCACAGATTTAGAGCCGGCAGGGACTTAGTGATGGTTTAGTGCCAATTTTCTCACGTTATAGATGAAGGAACAGACCAAAATGGGTAAATTACTTATTCAGGATCACACAGAAAGTAAATAGCAGAGTCAGGATTTAAACCCAGTCCTCTGACTCCAAATCAAGTGCTATCCCCATGAGAATCTCTTGTTTAATTCGATGAGAGAAAAAGAGAGAGAGAGAGAGAGAGGAAGAGAGAGAGAGAGAGAGAGAGAGAGAGAGAGAGAGAAATAGAGAGACAGAGAAAGAGAAACAGAGAGAGAGAGGAAGAGAAGAAAAGAAAAAAAAATCAGTCAATCCCTTTAACAGTTTACATCAGAATGTGATCTAGGGCATGCAACATATAGAGAGATAAATAAATTATGAGAGAGCATTAATACCTAAGGGGATTAGAAAATGATTTTAAAAGACAGAGAGGAGAGAGAAGGTTATTCCTGGCCCAGGGAAAGCTTGTACAGACACCTCAAGTGGGACGTGCCATGGTGAATCTGGAGAACAGGTCCAATTTGGCTGGAACATTGAGTGTGCAGAGACTAATGTGAAATAAGGCTGGAAAGGGTGGCTGGAATCAGATGGCAGAGGGTCTTTAAAAAAAACCCAGGTGAAGAATTATATTTTATCTCAAGTGAAATAAGAAACCAGTAAAGGATTTTGAGCAAAGCTGTGCCTCACAAAGATTGTTTTAGAAGCCCTATGGATTGGAGAAGGGAGGGACTGATGACTGAGAAACCAAATAGGAGGCTATGCAGAGTCCAGATGAGGACTGGGGAACACCTGAGATAGTGCAGGGCTATGTGAGTGAAGAAAAGGGGATGGATGTGAGAGAGGTTCAGAAAGAGCTAACAGGATCTGACAATTAATTGGATACAGGTGCTGAAGAATAAGGGAATTTTTTTTTTTTAAGTCCACAATTGTGGAATACTGGTTAGATAATGGTGATCTCGACAGAACTAAGGAAGTCTGGAAGCAGAGTAGGCTTAGGAGAAATGATCAGTTTCCATTTTGGACCTGCTGAGTTTGAGATTCCAATAGGGCAGGTTCAATGAAAGAAAACTGAACTCCTCTTTTCTGGGGAAAAGAAGAGATTCCAGTGTTGTCTGAAGTTTTGAAAAAGCCTTTCCAGGGCTGAGAAAGTCAATAACATGAATATCCATGATTGAGACCCTTACCCTCCAGCAAAAAAGGGGAAGAAATGACTGTCATGAATATGAGTGCCAGAGTGAAGAGTGAATAGACAGGCATATTCATCATTTTCTCTAAAGAGACACAGCAAAAGCAGAAATAGGGAATCTTTAAAAAAAAAAAAAATAAAGCATGAGTGAAGGGGTTCGGGGTGGGAAAGTTCCATAGGAATAACCTCTTATTATTTTTATAACCTATTTCCTCACCTGTGTGTTCCCAGGACATTTCTACAGTGGATGACACCATACCCATGTCCTTGCGAAGCTGGATCCTTTGTTTCTTAGGCATTATCAGTACCCTTGTCATGATCTCTATGGCTACCCCAGTTTTCGTTGTCATCATCATTCCTCTGGCCATCATTTATATCCTTGTACAGGTAGAGAGACCTCTTTTCTCACTGCTAAGGCTTAGAACTAGGCACTACCCTGTCTCTGCTTTCTAAAAGGCCTCCTAATGAGTACCGGCTCTTCTGCTTGTCACTCACTCTTCTTCAGCTCCTTCCCCTTTTCATTGAAATATACACATCCTGGAGAAGTTGAGGCCAGAAGGCCACTGTGGCCAGGATAGGCATGACTGGTGCTACCAATTCAGAATCTGTCCCAGATCTCACTGTTGCTGAAACCAGCAAGATTGTACCACAGGCATAGGTTTGGAATAGAGTCATAATGAGAGGACCTGTCCAGCTGTAGGGTTGCAGATTTAAAACTAGAAGGACCCTTAGAGGCCATGAAGTTCAACATCCCTCCTCACCCTGTTTTGCAGATGAGGAAATTGAGGCACAGGAACCTTAAATTATTTTCCCAAAATCATATAACAATGGAATGTCTGAGGCAGGATTTGAACCTAGGTCCTCCTGATTCCATCTTAGTATCCTACCCACTCTACAAGGCTATACTTAGTTTTCTCTAGTGATTTCTTTGAAGAAATCCACCTAGGGTGGATGCTATCATTCCTACAGAGAAGGTGGACTCCTTTTTGGTGGCCAATGCCAAACCTGGAAGTGAGCATCAAGCTTGCCTTCCATGTGTAATTATTTCTAGGCTGTTGGCATAGCTGTACATGTATACGGACACCCCACCCTAACCCCGTTTTTCTTACATTTTCTTGCTTTCTTCTCCTTCCCCCACTTCCCTGATTATAATGCTGAAACTGCAACCTTTCACACACACTGACCACAGTACTCCCAGAACCAGCAAGAGAGACATGACTTGGCTTCTGCTACCTGCCCCTTTTCATCTGCAAACTGCTTTATGGTTCCAGAGATTCTATGTGGCCACCTCCCGCCAGCTGAGACGTCTAGACTCTGTCACCAAGTCTCCGATATACTCCCACTTCAGTGAAACAGTGACTGGTTTGCCCATCATCAGGGCCTTTGAGCATCAGCAGAGATTTCTGAATTACAATGAAAGCTTAGTTGACAACAACAAGAAATGTGTTTTTTCCTGGATCATTTCCAACAGGTGAGGGGCATTTCTAGTCCAGAATCAGGCTTTTGAATTCTGTAAACTTGCTACTGACTACAGATGGGTGTGGTAAGCCCCAGCAGATGTTATTTATTTACTTTTAATATGAAAGGAGAAAATATACCTTCCTCCTTTCTTCACAGAGGTAGGGGGGCTGTGGATCAAGAATATCACATATATTGCTGGACATATCCAATGTGTTCACTCACTGGCTTTGTTGTATTGTTCTTTTTTCATTTTTTAATCTTTGTTACAAGGGATGACTTGGGCAGGGGGAAAGAGAGGGATATAGTTTGACATAAAGGTGACATAAATATAAAAGTTATAAACAAAAATTTGGTTTATAAAAACTCGTCTCGCAGTACCAGATATACCCCTGATGTGCTGTACAGGATAGAGGTTCCATTTTTTTTTTTATCTGACTGCTTACTCCTTGAGTAGAAGTAGACTGATTCATTTGATGTTAGGATAATTGTTTTATATTTAGAGGTAGAGGGGAAGAGAGTGGATAAGACAGAAGGTTCTTGTAAAAAAACTAGAGAGCTCATATCTTTTGAGGTGAAAGGGGCTGGGGGACCATTCAGTAGTAAAATGCCTCCTGAACTCAAAGACTTGTTAAAGGTTGAGGTGTGCCAACAGAGAGGAAGACTTGTTTAAGGATAAAGAAAGCTCCTTGGTGGGTTGCTGAAGGCACACAAGGAGGCAGCTTGGAACTCCATGGTTTTTTTGTTTTTGAAGGTGGGGGTGGAACACTAAGGAGTCAACAACTTTGTTGTAAATGGAAACAAATGAGTCCTTAGAGCCAAGAAGTTACTTCCATGTACTTGGGCTTGGAGCCTATCTGTCTCCTAGCACCAGGACACTGCTGTGGTCTATTACCAAATACAAAACCAAACCCTACAGGAATTATGGGTGCACTTTGATTTAAGTGAATAGAGTTTGTCAAAGTAGAGGTTAACAGAACAGACTAATAAGAAAGTGATTGTCTTTGGTATTTAAGGACTCACTGTGGGATACCTTTAAACAGGATTCTTCCCCTCTTTAAAATCAGATTCATTGCACTTCATTCATTCATTCATTCGTTCATTCATTCATTCCTTTATTTGGTGCCTGGGATAATGTATTTGTATCCCCAGAAATTAGTACAGTGCTTGGCAGAGAGTAAACATATAATAGGTGCTTTTCCGTTTGTCCTTTTGTGGGCTCTTGCTCCCCCCTTTTCCAGTTTTTGATTTCTTTAAAATCAGATTCACCTTACAGAAGTGAATACACACAGGTTTTTTAGAGACACCCGTATTACTCTGAGAGAGGCACACCCATTACTGGGTGCCTTCTTGTACCTCTCTCCTGAGGAGCCCGGTGCCACACACACTGTTCCTTTGACTCCTGAACAGCTTTGGGTGCTGCATTGTGAGGACTGTGGAGTCAGGAGTCCTTTTCTCTCGGTCCTGTTTCCCCCCAGGTGGCTGGCGATTCGATTGGAGCTGATTGGGAACCTGGTGGTGTTCTTTTCTGCCTTGCTGATGGTCATTTACAGAAGCAACCTGCAAGGGGACATCGTGGGCTTGGTACTTTCCAATGCACTCAATGTGAGTCTAAAGCTTCCGTGCCAGAACACCAGGCACTAATTTCAGAGTTGCTCATTGCTCTTCAGCCAATGCTCCCCTTTGTCTTTCCAGTCCCCGTTCCCAAGTTTGGCTGTAGGGACCCAAAGCAGCTAGCTAGTGGCAGATCCAGAGAAAGGTGCCATGCTCTGCTTACTACTTACTCTCCCTCCGGGATTCCCCAGAACTCCCGGTCTACAGACTATCCCTGGTCATGCTCACACTCCTCCTAGGCAGGGGCCAGAGGGCTAGGAGTCGGAAAGGCTGGGATTTGAGCCCTGGCTCCTAGTCACATCTACTCTCTTAGCCAGTTTTCTCATTATAAAGAGAAACCTCCTCCCAGGTGTTGTGAGGGTCAAATGAAATAATGCGTAAAGCACTTTGTAAACCTTATAATGCTATATACATGCAAGTTATTATTATTCATATTAGTAACATCTTATAAGTAATAGTATATTAATAAGATATTATATAAACCTATCTTATAATAAAATTAAATAATATAAACATAATGTATTGGTAATGTTATTAATATATTCATATTATTAGTATAAATTAATAAAAATAATTAATAAACACTTTAAAGCACCTGTTATGTGCCAGGCACTGTGCCGAATGGTTACTCCTCACTATATTTCTACATCATTCACTTGCTGTTGAGCCCCTGCGCTGTCCAAGGTACAGTACCGAATTGTGTGGGGAGGAGACACGTAGATGAGTAAGTCCAGGGTAATAGTAATAATGTTACTATTAATAATATTAATGACAACAATAGAATTTATATAGTACTTGAAAGTTGGCAAAGCATTTTACATGTTGTTTCATGTGATTCTCATAACAATCCTATGAGGTCGGGACTATTACTGTCCTCATTTTACCAATGAGCCTTAGATAGATTGGCTTCCCTTGGACCACAGATCTAGTAAGAATCTGAATCAGGATTTGAATTCAGGTTCTCTTGACTCCAAGTCCAACACTATTTACTGCATCATCTGTGAAGCAGATAAAGGAAGCATGTACAGATACCCCTATTACAGGTCCCTAGGAACACAGACTGGGAGAGCCAGGCCTGGGAATTATTCTAGCCTGACTTCATGATTTTGGCCATAGGAAAAAGAAAAGCCTGTAGCCGTTGAGTGAATTGCCTGGGATCACAAGAATAATTGCTGGCAGAAGTGTGGCTAGAATTCAGCTTTCCTGACTCCTGATCCAGTGATCCTTCCCTATGGCTTTTAGGCTCAGATGTTATCCCTCTCCCTGGTAAAGGAGACCACCTAGGAGGAGGCAGAGAGGGTCATTTTCATCTACTAAATCTTGACCCTCCCAACTTTGGCTTCCCCTATGCATCATCCTTCAAGGCTCCTCTATGAAGCCTTCCCTGGGCATTCTCGACACACCCCTGGTAGAGACTGATTTCTTCATTTTCCAAACTTCTTTTGCTCTTGCACGCAGTAACACTTCATTGTCCTGTGTTACTTGAAAGCAGAAACTGCTTCATTTATGTATTAATTGTGTATCTCTCATAGGACTTAGCACAGTACTCAGCAGAGAAAAATAACAAAAAATGCTGGGTCAGAGGCTAACCCATTATCCTCTGATTTTGGTGCAGATTATCCAAACTCTGAACTGGTTGGTGAGGATGACTTCTGAACTGGAGACCAACATTGTGGCTGTTGAGCGAATAAATGAGTACATCAAAGTAAAAAATGAGGTAAGAAGGAATTAGAGAGAGAAGGAAGGAGACAGGAGATAGGAACGATTTGGGCTTAAGTGGACCTGGTCCTTTATAGATTTTTGCTTTTCTTCTCCCTTTCAATCTCTCTTCTTTTCATCTTCTTCATCTCCTCTTCACCTCTTTTCTGCTCGTTCTGTTTCCTTGCCTCCTATGACAAACATATTGAAATATTTGAACCTGAGGATTATTAATTATAATAATATTGTTGGCAACAACAAAAATAGAAGAAAAATCTGTATAATGATCCTACTTAAGCTCACCCCCAAAGAAGAGACAGGAAATTGTATCTCCCTCCCTTCTTTGTACAAGTTGGGGACTATGAGGATAGGACACAGCTTATGTTGTCAGAACTGGTTAATGTTGTCAGCTAATTTTGCTGACTTCCTTTCTTTCCCCACCCCCACCTCCACCCCCCTCCCCATCCTTTCTTTTGTATTCTTTGTTAGAAGAATTGGCTTCTGGGTGGAGGGTCCCACTACATTAGGTTTTGAGACTTAAGAGGAAGTCACTCTCAAAGGTGACAGAACCACGGAGGAGGCAGGGAAGGGCATTTTGGTGTGTGGATTCTACTTGCAAGATCCCAAAATGCTGTCTTCCAAGTGCTACATCCTTCAATGGTCAGTTCAAGTCTCCTCTCTTCCATAGTGATTTTGCGCCCTCACAATTTTCCCCCACTTGGAACAATCCTCTTGCAACTTCTACTTTCTACTTTATCATCCTTGGTTGTTCCTGTGTTGGTCTTCTCTTTCCTTAAAAGCAATTAACGCAGTGCTTGGCACATAGAAGGAATTATTGAGTCCATAGTCCCCCTAGAAGGGGAAGGGATACATTCAGAAATGTAGATAATGGAAAAACAAAAGTAATCAATATATTTTTTTAACCCAGTATTGACTCAGGTTGGTTAGTTGGGCTTATAATGAAACCATAACTATTTAAAGAGCATACACATTTCCCCTCTAAATTTCACATAAGATTGTTCTAGGGGAAAAAAGGTTTTCCTAAGCATTTTCTTGTAAGGCATGTAAGGAGTTTGATTCTTTCAGCCCGGGAACAGAAATCAGATTTATGGCTCCCTTGTTGTTGTTGGTCCTTCATTCTCAAAGAGAACCAATTATATCACCTTCCTGTCTTGATTTGCTTGTGAACTAGATTTAAGAGGGGGATTGGGAATCTGAATATTGGGATTCATCAAGTGGAGCTTTTTAATGAAGATGGACTCAACTTCTGAGGCTTTATTGGAATGAGCTGGAGTTGATGAGAGTGTGGGGCTATCATGACTCCAGCCCTATCCATGCCAATGAGTAGGAAGAGTCAACATGGTGTCCTGAGAAACAAGAAAACACTGGGTTGTAGTGGTCTGCCTTCCTCCCAAACAGATCCAAGTCAGAGAAATCTGTCAAGTGATAAAAATTCCATAAGAGTTTCAACTCAGGAGAGACATAGAAATGTAGGACTTGGAGTTATAAAGGAATTTAGGAACCATCTTCTCTGACTTTGAGATGAAGAAGCTGAAACCCAGAAAGGGTGATGCTGAAGGTCAGCACCCAGGTAGCACCTAGCAGAGCCCAGTTTTTGAACCCAGGTCCTTAGATAGCAGATCTTTTGATTCAGCACACTGTTTTTAGAAGAGAAGATACTCTCCCCCTGTTCTTGAGGAAGTGGGAGATTATGGGTGTGGAATGTTGTATATATTGTTAGAATCTTGTGGGGCATAAGCTTCTCCCTTCCCTTCCTTTTTAAACCTTTATCACAAAGGATTGTTTACTGGCAAGGGGAAGGGGGAGGGATATATTCAAAAGTAAAGGTGATATAAAAACAAAAAATATTAATAAATTTTTTAAAAATAGTTGGTGCTGAGGCTTCAATGTCTGGCTTCTTACTCAGGCCCGCTGGATTATAGAGAAGAGGCCTCCAGCTGACTGGCCCAGCAGAGGTGAGATCCAGTTCACCAATTACCAAGTGCGCTATCGCCCTGAGCTGGACCTGACATTGCACGGGATAAACTGTAACATTGAGAGTATGGAGAAGGTAAGCATGGCAGCAGCTGAGGAGGTGGGTGTCTGGGAAAAAAGATCAGAGTTCGCTGGTAAGCAGAAACAGAGGCCCGGTGAGACCTCTGGAATCCTCCTTCTCTGGCCGGATGCACACATGGCCTCCCTCAGCAGAACATCAATGGAATAAAAAGACCTGGGCATTTCTCTGCTTGCTCTTCCTACCTCCATGGGCTCCTCCCATGGTTTCTAGATTTGTTCTCCTGCTTCCCTACTTGGTGGAGAGGGAAGCCATGAGAACAAGAGTAACTGAAGCAATAACCAGCTTGGGGCAGCTGGAGCTTTGTTCCAGGGTAGATCATTTGGAGGGTGCTGACAGCCCCTTCCTGCAGGTGCTTCTCCGCTTGCCCACCCTGTCACTGACCTTCTTCTTTGTTGGTGCCCTTGTTCCCCTGCCTAGCTCTGCCCACCTCCACTGTGTGCTTTTCCCCCCAGGGTGGTCACATTTTTAGCAACGTAGAACCTTTGAGGCATCCGAAAGAAACTATGTCCCTCACTCACCCTGCAGGTGGGCACCTGAACCCTATCCCTACCTCCTGTCCTGCTTAAATTTTTTTTTCTGGGAACAACACTATTGGTGGGGTCCCAAGGACAGTTTTAGGAAGAGGATCCTTTGAGATAGGAAACAGGGAAGTGGAATGCCCTATCCTATGGAGAAAAATGAACAGTCTTAGCTTTGCTTGGCTTCTCTTTGGGGATGATTCAGTAGAGCCCTTGGCTTAGCCATGGTCAAAGGTGATGTACAAAGGAAGGAACTTTACAGAGGGCCAGGACCTGCTTCTCCCATGACAGCATGGGGGCCACAGGCAAATAAAATTTCTTCTTGAGGGCAACAAGTGTAAATAACTCAAAGAAAGACTCTCTCTTACAGGTTGGCGTTGTGGGCCGCACAGGGGCTGGGAAGTCATCCCTTACCAACTGCCTCTTCAGGATCTTAGAAGCTGCAGGCGGCCAGATCACAATTGATGGACTAGACATTGCCACCATTGGGCTCCATGATCTCCGAAGCAAACTGACAATCATCCCTCAGGTGAGTTCTGGAAGCCTTCCTCCCCACCATCCTCCCTTCCCTGCCCTTGGGAAGTCCATAGGACTCTTGTTATATCTCCATTTCTTGGTTCAATCCCTAGTGCAGTGAAGGGGCTCGATCATTAATGGAGATGATCTGACCATTTCCTGGGGCTCCCAGCCTTCCAGGTCCTCATCCCTGACATATTGTTAACAAAGGGCACAGCAGGACAAGGAGTCTCCTGTGCTGCCGAGTTAAGCTCTCATTCTCTGTTTTGTGGAAAATCTGGACAACTTAGTTGTTACAGGCAGTTTTCAGCTTTCTAAACCTGTAAACAAATCACACTTGTGTGGCTGGTACTTGTGTGCCCTCCCAGAGGGCAGAGACTGATGTTTTAGATTAGTTTTGTTGGCTTTTCTTTGTATGCCCAGTGCTTAGCATAGTGCCTAGAGCATAGCGATCACTTAAATGCTTGTTAACTGACTGACTGTCTAGAAGCAGCAAATGGACAATATACACAGAATTTTTCTTCTTGCAATAGCTGTATTCAAATACCTGACCGGCAACAAAAAAGACATTGCTGGAGGGTTACGAATGAAGTTGGCAGGCACTCCCGGGGCGGGTGGGGGGTGGGGCATGGGTGGGTAGTGATTTAATGAATTCCTTCCTTCAACAAATCTTCGTTGAACACCTATTATGGACAAGGTACTATTCTGACCTTTTGCTATTGGCATTTTCATCTTTTCTCTTTACAAATTGCTTCTCTCTTGAGATTAATGAGAAATAGGGCCACCTGCAGGGATTTTATCTTACTGAGGTCCCATAGTAGTGTGGAGCTACGTAAGGGAGGGATGTCCTTTCCACCATTCCTTCAGGGTCAGAATCATGGAATCTCAGAATTGCGAGGCACTTCAGAGACCATTTATTTAGTCCATCTAAAAATCCCCAGTTTCCACATTGGCCATGTCCAAAGATGTGTGACTCATTCTGTTAATTGAAATCTGTCCTCTGACATTTATTAGCTGCGTGACCCTGGGTGAGTCACTTAATCCCCATTTGTCTCACTTTCTTAAGCTGTAAGATGGGGATAATAATAGTACCTACCTCCCAGCATTGTTATGAGCTCAGATATCTGTACAGCACTTACCAGAGTGCCTGGTATGTGGCAGGCACTAAATAAATGCTGGTTTCCTTTCTCCTTCCTGCTGTCCTTCCTTCCTCCCTCCCCTCCCTACCTTCCTATTTAGTTTACCACCTCTTTGTCAGGAGGTGAGTAGTGTTCTTCATCACTGACCCTCTGGAACCGTGGCACAATAGGATATCGTTACATTCATATACCATAATTTGTTCAGGCTTACACCAATTGATGGGCGTTTCATTAGTTTCCAATTCTTTGCTATCACAAGAAGAGTTACTATCAGTATTTTGGCACGTGTGGGTCCTTCCGCTCTTTCTTTGATCTCTTTGGGGGATAAGCCTAGTGACATGGGTGGGCAGCAGAATATGCAGGTTAGTAACATTGGGGGTAGAGGTCCAAAAGAGCTTTTCAGAATGGCTGGACCAGTTTCACAGCTCTACCAACCCTGCATTCACATGCCTATTTCCCCACTGCTCCCCTCACATTTGTCATTTTCCTGCTTTTTTTAAAACCACCTTTGCAAACTCAAAGAATGTGAGGTGGAAACACAGTTGCTTTAATTTTCATTTTCCTAATTAGTAATGATTTGGAGCATTTTTTTTTTCATGACTATTTGGTTTTCTTTCCTTAAGAACTGCCTTTTTTTATCCTTCCACAATTTCATCAGTTGTGGAATGGCTCTTATTCTTATATTTTTGAATCAGTTCCTTAAATAACTTAGAATGCAAAATACTTTGCAAACCATATAAATCATTAATAGTCTTCCACCTTCTTACGCTCTCTATTTTTATTGAAGGCAGCAGCAAAATAAAGAAATAAACAAATAAATAATTGTAGCTATGATTTAGCAAACAGCCAGTGGGTGGAGGTAACGCAACACTTTAGTGCTACTATTATTTAGCATTTCTTTAGCTCTTCCATAGCATTTGCAAAGGACTTTGGGATCATACATAGAATTCCTGACCTAAACATGCCCTTCTCCATGACCCAACCTAGGAATATTTTCCCCTATCAAATGGCTAAAGGAGATGTATTTCCTAATCAGTGAACCACAAAATTTCATAATTAGAAGAGACCTCAAAGGGTTATCTCCTCCAGTAGTTTTCAGTCTTTTTGATCTAAGGACCCTTTAACACTTTATGAAGACGTCAAAGAGCTTTTGTCTATGTGCATTGTAATATCAACATTTACCATATTAGAAATTAAAACTTTAAAATTTTTAAAATATGATTTATTCATTAAAAATAGCAATAAATACATTATATTTACACAAATATTTTCATGAAAAATAACTTTTTCAAAACAAAAAAATTTAGTGAGAAGAATGACACTGTTTTGCATATTTTTGCATATATCTTTATCTAATAGAAGGCTAAACATTTCTTATGTTGCATTATTTATGTGGTTTTAGTTGAAGAAAATTTGGCCTCAGATATGTAGTTGGAAAAGAGAACCCGATTTTAAAAGGCCATCACATCTTAATAGTATTATGAAAATAGTTTTGAGGGTTTTAGGCCTGGCCACGCTTTGAGAATTGCTTATCTAGTATAACTTTCTGTCTGAGCAGTGAATCCTCTACTTGGGGTTATACCTGTCTGAGGCAAGATTCTAACTCAGGTCTTCCTGACTCTTAAGTCCAACAGTCTATGATTGGGCTTCATGTCTCCACTAAGTCTGTCTTCTCCATACAGAATATTGCAACAACCAGTCAATAAATCAATCCATATGCATTTATTAAGCATCTGCTGTATGCTAGGCATTGGTGAGACAAAGACAAAAATGAAAGTTTCTTCAGTTAAGAGGTGTGTGTTCTCTCAAGGAAGGTAAAATGTACATAAAACGTGTAAACAAAATTCAGAATAACTTTTTTGGGGAGAGGAGGAACCAGTAACTGGGGACATCAGGAAAAACTTCACATAGAAGGTGTAACTTGGGCAGAGTTTTATAGGAAAAGGTGAACCCTAAAGAGCAGGTGGGAGGTGGGAAGGGCATTCTAGACATGGGAGATGAAGTGTGCATGTGTGTGTGTGTGTGTGTGTGTGTGTGTGTGTGTGTGTGAGAGAGAGAGAGAGAGAGAGAGAGAGAGAGAAAGACACAGAGAGAGAGAGAGAAAGAGAGAGAGAGAGAGACTAGGACTAAGTATATGTAGATTTGGGGGTTGTTAGTATAGAGATGGTAATTAAACCCATGGGAGTTGACAAATTCACCAGGTAAAAGAGTATAGAAATAGAAGAGGGCCTAGAACAGAGATAAGAGTTAGGGGTTATGGGCAATCAACAAAGGAGATTGAGAAGGAGCAGTCTGACAGATAAGAGGAGACCCATGAAAAACCAGTGCCACAAAAACCCAGAGAGAAGAGAATCTCCAGGGGGAAAGGGTGGCCAACAGTGTCAAATGTGGCACAGTAGGGGTGAAGGAAGAGGGCTGAGCAAAGGCCATCTGATTTAGTACAAAAGCATTCCCTAGTAATTTTGGAGATAATAATTTCAACTGAGGGATGAAGCTGGATACAACATTGAGATGTGCATAAGAGGACAGCTCTTCGGAGAGTTTGGTTGTGACAGAAGAGAAATGTGAGATCCTGAAGGGAGGGATGGTGACATCTAGTGTGAAGGCCCATGGGAGCTGTCCCTGACCACATGCATTGCTCCCATCCACTTCTCTCAAGTTATGTCCTTTGAATTATAAAAAGTCAGAGATCCACCAGCACAAGCCCTCACCAGAAGCACAGATCTTTTTACAGCACCCCAGAAGTCCTCCAGCCTCTGCTCCAATATCTTTGATAGTCACTCTTTGTTAAGGCAATTCATTGCATCTCCACATGGCTCTCCCTTACATTGAGATGAAGTCCTCCTGCCCAGGAGGCACAGTGGTTAAATCACCTGGCCTGGAGTCAGGAAGATCCAAATCTGGCCTTCGGATACTTATTAGCTGGGTGACCGAGGACAAATCATGTAGTGTTCCGCTTTCCTCATCTGTAAAGTGGGGCTAATAGTAATATCTGCCTC
Organism: Pseudochirops corinnae; assembly: GCA_028646515.1. Taxonomy (NCBI): domain Eukaryota; kingdom Metazoa; phylum Chordata; class Mammalia; order Diprotodontia; family Pseudocheiridae; genus Pseudochirops; species Pseudochirops corinnae. The sequence continues at coordinate 59,720 of JAQQSV010000945.1, forward strand.
CCAGGGTTTTTTCCTGAAGATCGAATGAGATATTTTTTAAAGTGCTTAGCACATAGAAGGTGCTTAATAAATGCTTATTTCCTTCCCTTCCCCTGTAGCTTTGATCATTTGTCTTAATTCTGCTTTCTAGACTCAAGATGAATAAACCCAGCTCTGACCACTGCTAATCCTACACTATGAACACCAGTTCTTTGATTAAAAAGTTGACACTCTTAATGAAGCATTGTGTTTGTCAGGGCTAGGCCCCGTTGGATAGGGAAAAAAATGTTTCTGTTATTCATAGCTCTCCTTTCAGAATAAAACTTCTGGGAAATATTCCCCTGGGAGGCCACCAAGCTTAGTGGATGAAATGCAGTGCTAAGCTTAAAAAATGCATTGTTATTGTACCAGTATTATCATTTGCCCACTGAATGCTCTACCCTTGTGATCCACCACCTGAAATTTCTAAAACTTACCACCCCCAATCTGGGAAATGTAGGAAGGGTGTCCCTGCCTGACAGCCTCCAATACCTCCTCCTGCCCCTTGTTTATGCAGGATCCCATTTTGTTCACTGGAACTCTGAGGATGAATTTGGATCCTTTCAACAAGTACTCGGATGAAGAGGTCTGGGAGGCGCTGGAATTGGCTCACCTGAAGTCCTACGTGGAAGGCTTGGCACAGGGTCTGTCCTATGAAGTGAGTGAGGGTGGTGACAACTTCAGGTAAGCCCCCAAACATAGAGGTTGTCTTCTTAAGACAACCATTAGACCAAAGGATGGAAGCAATGTTTCCTCTCTCAGACACTTCTTGTGAGACTGATTGTCACTAACCTCACTCTGTAATGTGGGTGTTGTGTCAATAAAGCATCTAAAAGTCCTGAGCTTGAGGGAGGGCCATCCTAGACTAGCTTGGTGGTATGCAAAGGACACTGTACTGAAGTCAGCACCACCCGTAATGGGCCTCATTTTTATTTGTTTTTTTGGATGGGGGGAGGCAAGGCAATTGGGGTTAAGTGACTTGCCCAAGGTCACATAGCTAGTAAATGTTAAGTGTCTGGGGCTGGACCTGAACTCAGGTCCTCCTGACTCCACGGCTGGGGCTCTATTCACTGCGCCACCTAGCCGCACTGATTTACTCATTTTTAAAGTGAAGATATAGCACAGATGACTAATGACGGCCCATTCTAGCCCTGATGTTCTGAAAAAAGCTGATTTTGTTCAGGTCTGCTGTTTTTTGTTTTTAATCCTCATCTGTGGAAAGAGCATGATGTTACAAATACGGAGAACTGTGTTCTGGTCCTGGCTCTGTTCTAACCAGACTTGATATGCCTGAATCGCCCTTTGATGTGCTTCCAGTTTCCACATTTGTGTAGGCAGTTAGGTGGCACAGGAGACAGATGACCTGAGTTTGAATCTGGCCTTGAGACTCTTAGCTGGGTGACACCGGGCCAGTCACCCATCCTTTCCCAGTCTTAATTTCCTCCTCTGTAAAAATGGATTAACAGGGGTGGCTAGGTGGTGCAATGAATAGAGCACTGGCTCTGGAGTTGGGAGGACCTGAGTTCAAATTCAGCCTCAGACACTTAACACTTACTAGCTGTGTGACCTTGGGCAAGTCACTTAACCCCAATTGCCGTCCCTTCCCCCCTCCAAAAAAAAAAAAGGAATAACACCACCTATCTCACAAGGTTGTTGTGAGGATTAAATGAGATCATATATATCTAGAACACTTTGCAAAAGTGCCATTTTGGTTATTGTTCTTATTACCCTGCTGTGGAGAGTCACAGAAAGGATGCAGATGATGGCAGAATAGCAATATTGGCAACTATTTGCAGTGTTGTTTCTGTAGGCAGGAATTAGAACAGTGGTGTAGTTTAAATCCCAGTACAGTACAATAAACTCCAGGGGACTCTGCACCTTTTTTTGCTGCATTGTTTGGTCAGATATTATCCCTAGGAGTGGGTCATTGTCAGGGGTTGGGAAATCATTTTGTCATGCTGATTTGTTGGGGTTTTTTTTTTTTTTGGTTGGTAGTTGAGGATATAAACAAGAGATGTAAGAAAAGGCCCTTCTCTTCCTGCATGCCTACTGCATTACTGAAAACTGCTGGCCATCGTGTCTCCCTAGGGCTGTCCCCAGAAACTAGCCAAGTCCCTTGGCACATCATGGATTAAAACTCAGTGACAAGGTGGATCTCTTGAGATCCGTGTCTGCCACCACATTGCCCTCTTGGTGGCAGAAGTGTAGGATTTCACTTATCTGCCCCAGCTTCTGGCAGGAATCCTTGTTGGGACCATGTGAAGCCACGCCTGAGGTTGGTGTAGTTTCAGATGGAGCCACAGGGAGGTAGAAGCATTCTACAGCAACCTGCAGAGTTCTTTCAGCAGGCGTCACTTTCCACGGGTCACCTGTTGGAAAGTCACCCTAGAATGCCCTAAAACTCCTTCCTCAAAACGAAAAGAAAAAATGGAAGGTGAACATGTTGAACTTTAGGCTGCCTGGCTCAAAGTCCAACTCTCAATGTGTTTCCTTAGCAATAGGGTTCAGCCCTTCCATACCTTTCATTTAAGAAATACTAAGCCTGATTCTTCCAAGCAAACGGATAAAATAATTACAGGGAAGGTGTGGGAGAAAACAGCACACAGTGGATCTATGACTTGGTAGAAACTGATCAAATGATCAAACTGGTCAAAGATCATTTCCAAGATGACATATTCAGGTGTTCCCTACATCCCCAGGAACAGGTAAAATGATCCTGAAACCTTTTGGAAAAGCTGAAGTAAAGTCTGTAGTTTATCTTGCATCATCTTTGTTCTTTTAGAGATGAGGACAGTTTCATTTTCCCCTGCCTGGTTATATTTTAAACTAATATATGCTACGTTGTTCGGAGTCATTCTCTCTCCCCAGGGATTCTGTTTACTTGCAACCCCCGAGATCTTCTAGGGCATATAAACTTTCTTCACATTCCTTGTGTCCTACAGCAGGAATGTAGACTGTCTTCTTGATGCAGGTGGGCTGTGGGGACTTTGATACCCCTTGTGACCTTCCCTCCTCCTCCTTGATAGCCTCCCCACCCCCCACCCCCTTGGACTTCTTCCCGAGAGAGGAAAATCAAGCTTAAGAACAAGGTACTTTATAGACATTGTTGTATTCTATGGCAGGGGGCCATAATCCTGGCCTCTTTTATTGCCCAATTTGGGGGCTATCACTTTTCTCATGAAGTGTAAATCAGACTGACCTTTCCTATGTAATATTAGCTCGTATTTATATATATCTATCTCTTTAAGGTCTGTCAAATACGTTCTTCACCATCCCCTGGGGAAAGGAGCGTGAGTAGAAGGTGATAGATGCCCCAGTGGACAGAGAGCTTGCCCTAGACACTGACTAGCTGCGTAACTCTGGGCAAGGCATGCAATAGCTCTTAGCCTCAGCCTCTTCATCTGTAAAATGGATAATAAAGACACCGACCTTGTAAGGTTGTTGTGATGGTCAAGCAAGATGAGATATTTGAAGTTCCATAGAAATATTAGCTACCATTAATATTACCACTGTTTCAGTGAGGAAGCTGGGGCTAGAGAGTTTAAACGCTCCACCCTTGGTCACACAGCTCGCAAGGGTTAGAACTAGGATTCAGTCTAGCCAGTTCTTTGCCGTACCACCATGCTGCTCAAGATTTCTATTTCTTAACCACATTCACTGTCTAGAGCAACCCTTTCTCAGATGTCTGAGAGCACCAAAGCTACCTCTGGCCTACTGCTAAAGCCCCTGATTATGGAGTGGCATCATGCCAGGCTCAGGAAGATTTCCCTCTGGGGCCAGGGGAATCCCTGCTACATGTCAGGACTAAGTATCAAGGGACTAGAATAGGGTAATTTCCACCTAGTAGCATGCTTTCAGTTGCAAAAGATTTAGTCGACTCTTACCCTAATTTGGGGAAACATTTTAAATCCTGAGATCAACTTAACAGCTAATATTTATGTGGTATTATAAGCTACAATCTCTGCTATAATGGTTTCTGTTCCATTTAGCTCTATAGAATAAGTGACCCTGATATTCTTGTCCTTCATGGGTGATACCAAGGCCTTGATCATTTCGTGGGATCTGGAATCTTGCAACAATGCTGACACTTTAAATAACCTTGGAGAGCACACTAGGAGCTTTCTGGCCATACCCATTTTCTTAGGCATACCAGCAGCCTCGTACTGACTAGAAAGTCACATCAGTGCAGGTAGGGCTTTAGATAATAGTTAGGTTTCTCTGGAGTCACCAAGAAGAAAAGCTGGGTTATCTTGCCTTGACTCTTCCACTGAAAGGTTTTTCTTCTGCCTAATAATGTAGACCTCTAATTTACTAACACTCTTATTTAATGTTCCCTAATATCAACAGGGGAGAATGAACACATTCCTTAACTGCTTCACTCCTCTTCCCACAGATGTTTAAGCAGATGTTTTTGCCTGGTTTATGGGCTTTTCCTAAATTAAAGCTCATTTGCACTTCACAAGCCTGTGTGAATCAGGTAGTCAGGCTGATCAAACTTGGTCATCTCTAGTCAAAGCAGGTCTTTAACAGAGAGTAGACTTGAGGCTAAAAGTACACATAAAAATTCATGAATTTGCAACACTATTCAGAAATTGTGAAACATTTCAGACTATGGTGTCCTCTCTACACTAATGATACAAATCAAAGACAGTCCCACAATGGAATAATGCTTTTTGTTGTAATGGAATCTCACTGTACTTTCGTAGTACCAAATATCCATCATTTTCCCTCAATGTTATTTGCATAGTTGCTTAAGGGGAAAATAGTACCAGGTAGGAGCTGATTAGTACAAATAATGAATCTTCTTAAGTGGTGGCATTATTCAAATTCACACATATTTCCTCTGAGCTAGTCAATCGCTTTATTTTACTTAATTGTAATTTTTAATAAATAGTGTGAATTCAAACACATTTGACCTAACCATTAATTGGAACCTGGCTGGGAATTTGGGTCTGTCAATTTGGAAATGTGTTGGACTGAGAATGCTGGGCTCTACCCAGCATCCAAGACAACAGTACCACTGGTCTGAGTACTCACTCTTGGTTTATTATATTGGTGACAGTGTTGGGCAAAGACAGCTACTGTGCCTGGGTCGTGCTCTACTTCGGAAATCAAAGATTCTCATCCTGGATGAGGCCACAGCTGCTGTGGATCTTGAAACTGATAACCTAATCCAGGCCACAATCCGAAAGGAGTTCTCCAACTGTACAGTCATCACCATTGCCCACCGCCTCCACACAATTATGGATAGCGACAGGTGAGAGAGTGCTGGGTGTTAAACTGAGAGAATGAGAATACATGTAAGAGGGAACAGGAACTAGGTGAGCATCTGTTATGAAATACTAAGATGGAAAATCCATAGATGGGAAATCTATCACTTAGCAGAGTAACAAATGGGAGAAATCATCATACTATGGAAACTGCTAGGAATAGCCCTTCCATGGGCTAAAACTGGGGGTTGGGAGGAAATGTTGGTTGTAGAAAATGGGCTTATCATACTGAGTGAAAGGGTTTGTGGATGTTCCTTTAGGCACTAAGAGTTTGGCTTTATTTTTAACTCCCATGTCTCAACCCTTCCTCTCTGTCTTGATTGCAGGGTTATGGTACTGGATAGTGGGAACATTGTAGAATATGACAGTCCTGATAAACTACTTCAGAGGTCTGGTCCCTTTTACTTCATGGCCAAAGACGCTGGCATCGAACGTTTTAATACATCGCTTTAGCTACATCGAAATGCCACGAGGCTACCAACGCACAAAGCCTGATGTAAATAAATAAAGCAGTACAAAGAACATTGGCTTCTGAGTTGGACCATCTGGATCTTCTCTATCATTTAGCTATCCCACAGGGCTGAGGCACTGAAATTCATACATTTAGCCCTGGACTGTCTATGTTGGCTTTAAGACTAACTTAAAATTCCCAAAACATACAGAAGGTATTAGAAGGGTTGAATGATTGATGCCTCGGGTGGTACCTACTGTAGAATGAGGAACATCTTGAGGACAGTACCTATTTTTTTGGTCCACAGTGACTGACAAGTAGTAGGTACTTAATAAATGCCTGTTGATCGAGGGACTGTTAGCCTCCTTGTTTTATGAATATTAAGGATTTTGAGTGCCCATTTGTCATCTATCAGTGACAAATGCAGGATGTGCCTTCTAATCCGATTTACTGCCTTAAAAAAAGCAGATGATGACTGTATATGTATAATTATATGTATGACTGACACCTTGTTGTTTGCCTTCTCAGTGGGTGTGGGAAAGGAAAGGGAAGGGAAGGAGGGGGAGAATTTGGAACCCAAAATTGAAAATAACAAATGTTCAATTTTTTTTTTACATATAATTGGGAAATATTTAATGAAATAAAAATTATTTTTTTAAAAAGAGCAGATGCTTCTACCTCCTTATGTCCATGGCAAGTGAAAGGGCAAAAATAAAAATATTTAGCTTCTTGTTCCCAAGGAGAGAAGAACAAACGGGGGTTAAGGAGGTCTGCAGCCCCATGTGGCTCCTTGAGCGTCCCAACTGTGTCCAAGAAGTGTGTCATCTGCAGCCACCAGCTGCAGCCATCACAGATGTACATCTCTTTGGTCAGTGCCCAAGCTGAATGTGATATTACACTCCTCTATGCTGTCTAGTTCCCCAGCAAGGTGGTGAGGAGCCAAATCTGGGAGGCATGGAAAGATGAGACACCCTCACCCAGTTCAGATGTATGGGTGTAGCCCGTGTAAACAGCTATTGACCCTGATCCCCTGAGAGGAAAAATATGAGGCAAGTCTACCTTAATGAGAGACTACAACAAAAATAATTAGAATAATGCAAGAGATTTTGAAATGTAAATTCATCAGATACCAAATGCAAAAACTGCTTTTGAGTAATATTTTAGCTGTTTTAAAAAAAAAATTTAAGCATTTTTTTTTTACCTTTTGACAAGGTAAATTGACAAGAGCAATTAAAGGCCTACTACTGTCACTGTCTCTATCTCAGCTTCCTAATAGTAATATCATACTAATTACTGTCACCATGGGATTTTGGGGATTAAGTAGTGACTAACCTCAAAAAGCAGTTTACCAGCATAAAATATCTAAGTAATTATGTTTCAAGCCCTTCTTCCTAGTTTGTTTGTTTTTTTAAAATAAACTCTATCTCAAAACTCCTTCCAAAAAATTTACCCACCATACCAAACTGTCCTTGGGATTGAGCTGATGAGCCTAGGGCAGGGTCTGCACTCCCGCCATCCCCACGAGTATTTTTATTAGCTGCCTGCCTCTGTTTTCCTCTTCCCCTAATCTCTTTAATTCCTCCACACGCCCCCTGCTCCCCTAGAGAAGCCAGCAGAGGTAAAAAGCGCTTTCCTCACACAACTATCCTGTGAAGTAGGAAGGTGCAGGGAAAACAGGAGTCTTGGAGTCAGGAGTGATGGGTTTGAGTCTTGCTTTTGGGCACTAGCTATGGGACCAAGTCCCTTGGTCTCTGAGCCTCAGTTGCCTGAAAAATGATCCAAGTAAACTTTAAAATGAGGCACAGATATCTTCCCCCTTCCCAGCAGTTGTCATGGAAACGTTGAGAAGCAATGAAAGGATATAGAGTTGTGGTGTCTGGAGCCATCTTGAAGACAAAACATTCCTTTCAGCAAGCACCTTGCTGAGCTGCCTGCTAGGCAGTCTAGGCTCCATCACTACTGCAGTGGAAGACCGCTCCCCATCCCCAAATCCCACCAGCAAAACAACTCTGGGCCATCGGCTTAGCATCTGCTACTTTCTTGCTGGGAGTGTTGTCAAATGCCGAGGCAAGAATGTTGGAACTAGATCAGACTGATGAAGTTTCTCTCTATAATAATGTATCTGTTAACTTCAGAGGCAGAGATTGCCTTATGAAAATAATTCTGAAAACGGTATGAAATAAAACAACAGGCTAGCCCAGGGATCCTTAGCCGTTTTTGTGTTGGGTTCCATATTCATCCTTCTCAGAATGATGCTCTTAAGTGAGTGTAATAAACTATATAGGACTACTAAGAAAAGCATAATGAAACTTATCAAAGTATTTAAAAAACACATTCAAGAGACCTCACATTAAGGGCCCTTGGGTAAGTTGGACTAGAGGTTTATCCTTAATCACTTAACACCTTATAAATGTTTAGCAAAAGCTAAACATAAAATTTTGTTAAATGTGATCTTATTTTAGGAACAGCATGCCCAAAGGAAGGCTACAAATAGAGGCAACTCGGTGGTGGTGCAGTGGACAGAGCATTGGGCTTGTTGTCAGACCCGAGTTCAAATGTGACCTCAAATACATACTAGCTCTGTGACCTTGGGCAAACTAATTAACTCAGTTTCTTAAACTTAAATAGGAATAATAAATAGCACTTGACCTCCCAAAGCTGTTGTAAGGATCGAATGAGATATTTGTAAGGCACCTAGTACATGATAAATGCTATATAAATGCTAGCTTGTATCATTCTTATTAGAGACATGAATAAGGTAGGGTGGGGCAGGGCAGAGGTTGTTTTGAGATACACAGAATTATTTGGAGAATGAAACTGTGATTCCTTTCTATCTTTCCTGTGTTTCCAGAGTCAAGGCTAACAATCTTCTAGCTGAAACCTAGGATTGGACTTAGAGCTGGAAGAGCCCTTAAGAGTCCATTTTTTCCCCTACCTCCTCATTTTACAGATGAAGAAACTGAGGCCCAGAGGAGTTATGGGACTTGCCCAAGGTCACAAACATAGAAGGCAGAAGAGTTAGGATTCAAACCCAGGTCCTCAATTCTCAAACCTAGCCATCTCTCTCTCTACACCATATTACCCTGGCTCCATACTACCTAAGAGAACATGTAGCAACCTGTTCCTCCAGCCAGAGAGTCAAGCGGATCTAGCCACACAAGTAGAGAGAACCAAAATCACTGCAATGATAAAAGGAACCCAGAAAGCACCTTATCCTTCTTTACCTCTCTTGCTGCCCCTTTGACACTGCTGATGGTCCCCCCTACTCCCTGAAATTTTTATTTTAATTCTTTTTGCTTTTCAAATTCTTGTTCTCCTTCTGAGGTTGCTTCAAACCCCAAGGTTCTGCTTTGGTCCTTGACTCTACATTCTACACTCTTTCCTTGAGTGAGGATATCTCTCATGGCTCCAATCGTAATTCCTATCCCAAAGACTTCCACACCCCACCTCTCCAGATCTCCTCTCACCTGGGCTTTAGAGCTTTTATTTCCAAAACCCAAAGAACTCTTCCACAATTAAATACATGATCCTCTTTCCACAAACTGGTTCTTCTTCTCAGTGATCTCATTTTTGTCAGGGGCACTGTCATTCTTTCAGGCTTCTAGGTGAGAAAATGTTTTTTTTTAATCTTCATTTCCTATGCTTACTGGTGATAACCTTTTTTTCTTTGCAGTGTCTCTTGATCTGCTCTTTCTTCTCTGACTACACTGCCACCACTGGTAGACACCTTTTAGCACCTTATGCCAGGCTTTTAAAAACCATTTCTTGGCTGACCTCCTGGCCTCTAAATTATGCTGCTGCCCAACCAATTCTCTTATGACACGACTTCCATCATGCTACCGTCTTGCTCAAAAACAGACTCCTTACTCTCTGGCTAAATTCTAAGCAGGATACAGTCCCTATTTGCTTAAGATCTCTTCCTCTATTTCACCAGCCCCGTCTTAACTGAGATTACTGTTTTACAACCGTTTGCTGAGCCCAGAGACTCCTTTATTTAACTACTTTCTTCAACCCATTATATATAGGTCAAACCCTGTTACAATGAGCTCTCAAATTTTGTAATAATGACTGTTCCTTGAAATAAAACTTGACTATCTTTTGATCAAACATCAATTTTTGCTGCAATAAAGATGAATTTTGACCAGCATTTTCTGGGATGGAATCTCCCATTCTGTTAAGTTTAAGGAAACACAGGATCCTGAGGAAAGCATTCTTTTATTTAAAAAGCTGCTTATTTCTATGGCATCTATTAAGAAATGTCCAAAGACCAAAAATATGTTGAATAAAAGATAAAATATGCCAAGGGCCATTCACTTAAAAAAATTTATTTACAAAAAGAACTAGTTCAGTATCCACAACCCTAAAATTACTCACAGTCCAAGAGTAAAAGAGAGAACCTCTTCCTTCTCCTCTGAGTAAGAGCAGCAGACATCTCCCCATGCTGGGAGGGAAAGGGCATGTTGTTATCTTCCTAATTCATTCTAGGATGGCTTAATTTTGAGGAGCAGAAGCTGAAAGGGGGGTTCCAGAGAGACTGCTCTTCTGAATACCCAATCATGAGTGGTTCCAAGACAGGAAAGCACTTGGAAACAAATAAGATCATGCCTTGGCTGGGGTTGGGAGTGGTATGCTATCATGTGTTTTAGTGGAAAATGACCCTGACATGAGTATGCATTGAGGAGTGTGTTCTGAGACGGCAGAAAATATGGAGCAGATAATACTGGTCTTGGCAACCCTGTGTCTAAACATAGCCACATGTACATTTCCATTCTTACTTTTGAGTGTATGGCTCTATTCTCTTCCTCCAGCTTCAGTCCACTTCAGAAAGCTCCCTGATGACTTCAGGAAATCCTAGTCTGACAAGGTAAGGAGGCTACCTTTCTAGCATTGAGGGATATACTAGGGAAGGGAGGCCTTGCTGGACCAATGAGGGCAAAACTTCCTGGAAATGTTCCAATATCCCAAACACAGATCTAAATCTCTTTACAGAATGGCTGCGACTGTGGCCCTATTGGGTTAGGGCTGCAGAGTCACCTAGAGAGAGAGAGAGAGGTTACGTGAAAGTATTCACATTTAATGTGATAATAAAAAAGGGTCATTTCCACTTGGGTGAAGGTGAACTATAATGGGAAGAACTATTCTATGCCTCATGACAGGAGAAAGAATTCGTTCAGGTGAAGGGCATATAGAAAATAAACACCCCTAGCACCTCAGAAGGAATAAAGAAAAAGCTGATTTTTCACATACGAGATCTGGGGAAGGGTGAAACATTTTAGTAAAAGGACTGTGAGTATTTGGGGGCTTTTTCAAGTTGGGGATATGTGTTTGTGTATTGGAGAATGGCGATATCAAGGGGGCTTACAATCATTAGGTCTGTTAGGTCCAACAATGTCATTGCCATGTGTAAAGAACCAACCAAAAGCAGTCTGAAATGGGTCACAGGTCAGGCTATAACTCAAATAACCATCACCTTTCACTTGTTCCAAGTTGGCATCTCATCACTGGATCGTGGAGCTGTATACAAGCTCAAATCCAGCTATAGCATAGCAAGCTGTGCCAATCACCTCTAAGATCCTGAGGCTAAGGCACTATCACCATCATATGCAGGAACACCAGTTTTCTGGTTGCAAATGTTCTTTCCCTATGTGGATTCCCCTTAGTGGTGTCTGAACTACCTCTAAGTCCCGGGTCCATTTTTAAGTTCTATTAATTCTAATGAGCAGCCGCATTCATAATACCATTGCAGACAACAAGGTTTCAATCTTGTACTCTGCCCATTCCATGTTTAAACAGTGCAGACAAACCCTCTATATCAGATATAGGTGGTATAGTGCCCCTTTTTTCTCTCTCTTTTCTTCAGTGGGCTCCTTGAACCCCTGCTGCCAATTGGAAACAAAAGCACCAGGACTGAATAGGAAGCAGTGCAGAGTCAGGTGTACTCAGTTTTTCGGATGTAATTGGATGGAACATAGCCTCTCTTCCCATTTAATTCAGCCAACCACCATTCCTTGTTTCCTGTAACATCTTTGAACTCAAGGATCCTGAGTTTCTGATTGGCCAACACACTCAATTCATTTGGGCTCCGGGCCTTGAAAGTGTAGACAGCAAAATAAACCTGTGTGAGATAAGAGAATGAGTTAGCAATAGAGCACTCGAAACCAAGATTTATCCTTCATCCTTCCAGGGTCCTGAATTCATGGTCTTAAGGCTGGAAAAAACTCAACCCAGTTACTGGGTGGTCCAGTGCTACAAAAGAAGGCTCCCAATTATAGTTCTTTAAGGATCAATTACAGGAGGTGCTCAATGACCAGGTTTTCTTTTTATGCCCTCACATGACCAACCCAAAGGAAAAAGTAGTATTTATCCTATTCTATCTCTTCTTAGTAAACCTGAGGCCCTTGGGTAGCACTCGCCTGGTTGCCTGTGGCCTCACTGCTTTCCAGTTCTTCATTCCGATCTTCCACTGAGGGTAGCATCTTTGAATATCCCTTTAAGAGGTCTCCCCCTTGCCGAGGCTGCCCATTGCGTCGTGGTACTACTTGGCTAACTACTTCAGGGTGACTGGAGTGTCGGTAGCCTCTCACAGCTGGAGTCTGTTCGTCAGCATCTCTGGTTAAGTCTACTAGGTCCACAGCATTCCATGACCTGGTTTGGGAAGGACAGTCTTTGTCTAGGAGGCATCTGGAAGGACCTTCTTCAGGAACAACTGAGTTTGAAGAAGTATGGACAGTCTCCTGACCAGACTCTTGCCACAAAGAAGAGTTCTGAGCAGGTTGCTGAAGTGGTCCTGAGGTGGAGTCTGCTGCTACATTGCCAAGGTTTACAGACAAGAAATTGTTGCTATTCTGTCTGGGGAATTTGGGAGAAGAACTGCTGTGCTCTGATTCAGTGGAGGAATGGCTGCCGACAGAAGCATCTGAATGGCTCCGACGTGGGTTGTAGGGCTTCAAGAAGGAGCTGTACACAAAGCCTTTGGTGACTACAGCAAATAAATACAAAAGGTTAGCAGTTTTCAAGGAAGCAAAGGAATAACAAAATCAATAGTAAGGCTGCTAATAACACTCAAAAAGATCAAGATGTCTAGTACCAAGAAAGACAAAGGTCTTCAAATCACAAGATCAGTATCAGAAGGAATGTTAGAGTTCATCAAGTTCAATTAGCATGAAATAGTAGACCAAGTGTTGTACTCAAAGTCAGGAAGACTGGAGTTCAAATCATGCCCCTGCTTCCTGGCTGTGTGATCACTGGCAAGTTGCTTAATCTCTCTGAGTCTCACATTTCCTCATCTGTAAAATGGGGATAATCTCTAGTATGAACTTTACAGGACTGCTGTAACCTTCCAATGAAATAATGTAAATGCAAACTTTTTTGTAAAATGATTTATAAACTTTTAAAGCATCAGTGATAAGATCTACCATTTATATGGGGGTTTACAAATACAGTAAAAGTGGGGGTGGCTAGGTGGTGCAGTGAATAGTGTACCAGCCCTGGAGTCAGGAAGCCCCAAGTTCAAATTTGTACTCAGACACAACACAAAACTAGCTCTGTGACCTTGGGCAAGTCACTTACACCCAACTGCCCCCCGCCCCCCCCAAAAGCAAAACCAAAAAAAACCCAAATACAATAAAGGTCTTCCTACCTCCACCCTGCCCACTGCACTAGTTAGCTGGCTAACACAAAGGGCACTTCAACAGTATTGAATTACTGAATTATTAAATAAAACCCCCCTCCTCCCCATGCCGGACCCTGTGCCAAAACGAGTAACATGAATGAATATTACACCATTCCTCAAACATATGGCAACAGTGACAGTGAGATGCAATGCACTCCCTTATCAAGCTGCTCCTTTCATTTTTAGACACCTCTAATTGGAAGGAAATTCTTTCTTAGACTGAACAAAGTATATTTGGTGTTAAGTACTGTTTCATGTTCAGTCTACTTCTGCTTTCACAGGGCCACCACTCAAGTATTTCAAGACAGAAATCACATCCCCTTAAGTGTTCTCTTAGTTGGATTATAAGGAAAGGTGAGCACTGCAGAATTGATGCTTTTAAACTGTGGTTCTGGAGAAGAGAGTCCCTTGGACAGCAAGGAGTTCAAATCAGTCAATACTTAAAGAAATAAATTCAGTAAAGGTTAAGTGCACCTGATTAAATCCACTGAGGTGCAAGGATTTGCATAATACCTTTGGGACTAGAAGGGACCCTTATGCTTTCCACTGGGAAACTGGAAGGTCATATAATCAAGTTGAGGCTGAAATTATTTTGGCCACATAATGAGAAGACAGGCGTCAATGGAAAAGACTCTGATGTTGGGAAAGATTGAAGGCAAAAGGAGAAGGGGATAGCAGAGGATGAGATGGATAGATAAGTGTCATGGAAACAATGAATGTAAGCTTGGACAGACTTAGGAGATAGTGGAGGACAGAAGGGCCTGGCGTGCTATGATCCATGGGATCACAAAGAGTTGGACGTGAGAGAATGACTGAACAAAAACAAGAAGTCTTCTCTTTTCCAGAAACATCTGCTGCTCTGTCAAATGATTCTCATGCCATGGTTTCATGTCCCTCAACACCCTGGTCACCCTTTTCTGGACATGCTCCAGCTAATCAATGTCTCTCTTAAAAAATGATGTCAAAAATCACTAAGAGATGTGACTGTCTATGACAAACAAGGAACTCTTCTCTTTCTCCTTCTAGACACTATATTTTAATAACATGGCCATATATCATATAGCTGACACTGAGTTTATATCAAATAAAACCTCCACAGTTTTTTTTGCATCAAGTATTGTCCTGCCATGTTTTTCTCCTACTATACTTGTGGATGCTAGTTTTTGTAACCCAAGTCTAGATCATATTTATTTACGTAATTGGCCTGTCATCTAATCCAAATTTCTATCTCCAAGGTTACTGAGACAAGAAATATGTCCCAATGGAAAGTGTAAGGTACCTTCTAGTCCCAAGGGTACTATGCAAATTCTTGCACCTCAATGGACTTAATCAGGTACACTTAACCTTTACTTGTATGGACTCCTCTGGCATTCCAGGGAAACCTATGGACCTCTACTTGGAAGAATGCTTTTAAATGCTTAAAATAAAACACAAAGGATTAGAAAGGAAACAAATTTTATTGAAATATTAAAAAAAAATTCATGTGCCCTTGGGTTAGGAACCTCTAGACTAGGTGTTCTCTAAAGTTTTATACCTTGAAATCCTATGATTTGATGTGTCTTGTTGAAATCCCAACAAACTGCAAGGTCTTCAAATCACAGGGTTTCTCTGATCCCCTAGTCTAATAATGACCACTTATGCCTTCTGAAAATGTACCGCTCCTAGGACGCTATGAAGTGAACTGAATGTTCATTCAATGCTTCCTCTAAAAATATCACTCTGCTAAGAGCTCAGGCTACAAAAATATAACGTGACAAAATCATTGCCCCTGAACTCACATTGTACTTGGTGGAATAGACACCCATACAGACAAGTATACAGATAAGTGCAAGCTGAAGTAAGTAGGGAATAATCGGGCAAAGGCAAGATCCAGGCAAAGTACCCTAGGAAAATCTGAAGATGGACAAAACAATTTTAGCTGAGAATCAGGGAATGAGCAGAGCCTTGAAGACAAAGCCTCTGAAAGGCAAAGATGAGGAAGGAGTGCATTTCAAGCACAAAGGGAAAGTCTACACAAATCCATGGATGTAGGTTAAGGAGTACTGTAGTAATCTAATTTCTTGGAAAAATAGGCTGGAAGACAGACTAGAGAGGGCCCTAAATGCCAAGCTAAGGAGACTTCATTTTATATTAATAGCAACTGGAAACCACTGAACAAGGAAGTGACAAAATCAGCCCGTAGGATGATTATTTTGACAGTTGGGTGAAATATAATTTGGAGAGGGAAGAATACTAGATGCAAAGGAGACCAATAAGAAGACTATAAGAAGAGTTCAGGTAAGGGGTGAAAAGGACTTGAATTAGAATGCAGCTACAAATAGAGAGAAGCAGATGAATATAATAAGTAAAGAGGTAAAATCAACAAGATAAGTGGGATATGGGGAGGGGGAGGGAAGAGTTAAAGAGCAGTCTGAACTTTCAAGCCCGGGTCACAAGAATACAATGAACAGAAGAAACTGGGATGTTTTGGAGAAGGAGAGGGTTTAAGAGAGAAAATGATCAATTTAGTTTTGGGTATGTTGCATTTGAACTGCCAGTGAGACACTTGAGTGGAGATACTTAGGAGCTGGAAATGTGGCGGAGGTTAAGGCTGGATATGTAGATTTGGGGGTCATCTTCAGAGAGGTGATAACAGTACTCATGAGATGGTGCAAACACCTATTTTTACAAAAGAGGAAATGAGGACTGATCAGAGGTTAAGTAATTTTCCCACATAGTAACTACATGACCTAGGACTTGAATCTAAGATTATTTTACCTCAAGTTCTTTTTCTACTATAATGTGCTGCATTTCAAAAGGCTTAAATTATGCCAAGGAATTCAGTTAGCTATAAGTGGTAGGATTTTACTGGCCATAATGTTTATTGATGTTTTTAGCAAAGATATTTCCAAGCTAAGCCAAAGAGTTTCCTTTGGAGATTTAAAAGAAATGGACAGATTGTCATCTGTGAAGCATGGATACTCTGTACAGCACTATCTAAATGTAAAGGATCAATCAAATGACATCTTGAGAATCAGACATCTGATTCAATGAGGCAAGAATCAAAAGACATTGTCATGTGTTCCTGAATTGTACCTAATTCATGAACAACTCATAATACCATTTGTCCTTGATGAGCAGCTAACCCCAAATGCCCTCTCAAGCACTCGCCTCCATTGTCAATCAGCCATCGATTCTGACTGCCCATAGGGTCCTTCTTTTTGATTACACCCACAAGGTCTCCCTCGAGGAGTGACACATCTAGGTCTTGGGCAGCATTGAAGTTCCGTTCTGCTTGGAAGAGTTTTTCAGGGGGATATCTCACCAGCAGGGTAGCACGGAGTTCATCTGACTGTAGCATATAGCTTGGCTGAAAGGTAACACAAAAGGCACAAGTGATTGAAAAAATGGCTCCTCATTCAGATTAATTCACAACTTGCTCAAAGAGAGTTTCAGAAACAATGGCAAAAACTCCCTCTCACTGCAAATGTAAGACTTAGGCAGAGCACTAGGCCTTGAGTCAGGAAGACTGAAGGTCAAATCCAGCTTCAGACACTTTTTAGCTATGTGACACTGAGAAGTCCTTTCATCTCTATTTGCCTTAGTTTCCTCGTCTATACAAACAGGGATAACAGTACCTATCTCCCGTGGTTGTTGTGAAGATCAAATAAGTGCTTAGGACAGAGCCTGGCACACAGTAAGCTCTGTATAAATGTTGGCTACTATCATTATGACTACTTGGCTTCATTACAAGTAAAGTCCAAGATCTTTTGTATTCAATTTCTTCCTATCTTGGTTAAGAAAAATTATCATTTTATCTTTATATACAAAATTTGACGGCCAAAAAGTAGGTGTCTAAAGTAGGTGAATAAACTGGGGAATGAGTGGATAACTGTGCTATAATAATGCAACGGGATGTTCTTGTGCTGAAAGAAATCAAATATGAAGAATTTAGGGGAAAAAAAGTGTCAACAGTTGAATGAATTAAATGGAACCAGGAAATTATACACAATGACTACAATTATATAAGTAAAAAGAATATTCAACCCAAACCAAATACCATGTTGTTGCAATGACCATGCTTGGCCTTAGAGAAGAGGGAATACACACCTCTCTTCCTCCCTTCTTTGAAGAAGAATGGTTCGATGAGGAAGGCCACTGCTCTATGCCAGGTGGTTTGGCTTACCTGTTTTTCTTTGTTATGAGGGAAAGCTCGTTGGGTTTGTGTAAGGATCAGATTAATATAAAAACAAAAGGCATTAATAAAAAGGTAATTTTTAAAAAATTAAAATGACAAAAGTTGGAATTTTTAAAAAAGTTACCTTTTTCATTAATCAGTAAAGACATACATTCTGTGAAAATTACAAACAAATTCACCACTACAGGTATCTTTGATAGAACTGAGACAAAAAGAGAAGATTTCTTATTTTCCATCTACTACAATATTTAAGCTGCTATAAACTTTGTATAAAGACTGTTTCTTGACACACTGGCTTGGGTACACAAACTTCATCTACAGAGATAGTCTTGTACTCACCAAACCCTGAAGAGGCTTCCGAGAAGACTGGCGTTCCATAGTTTTTCTCTCAAAGGGCTTCTTAGTGGTCGGAAGAGACTCTGGGAAGAAAGTAAAGACCTGGAGCTGCTGAAGAACTCGGCTGTGCTCTTCATGGAAGATGGCGATAAGGTTTCCCTCTCTGTCAGCAACTTTAAGCAGCTATAGCCCACGAAAAGGAGAGCAATGATAAGGCAGGGAAAGAATCAAAATGATGAAAGAACTGTAGGAATGAATGCTTCCATCAAAATTAATTCTGGAAGTTAAAGCTCTGCTTCAATCCACCCCATGTAAAGAATCAACAACAGAGGTCTGGATATCAACCCTAACAAAATGAACAATATTTTTATGCAGTCAAAACACAAAACTGACCAGTCTATTTAACCTGGTCAAGAAAAGACATGGGGACAGAAGATCCCTGACTTCAGGTATTTGAAAAAAAGGTTGTGGAAGAATTTTTGTTTTGTTTGTTAATGGGTGGAAGTTTCAGGGAGGCTATTTTTTTTTCAATATAAGGGAAAACATCACCATGATTTTAAGTGGTCTAATAGTGATAGGAATTGCCTTGGAAAGTATTAAGTTTCCCATAACAAGAGGCCTTCAAGTGGAGGCTGAATGACCACTGTTAAGAGATATTGTAGGGATGGCTTCTGCTCAGGTGAGGGGCACACTAGATGATCTGTGAGGTTCTAATTCTGATGGAATACAGAGAAAATTCCAGAGCAGATATCTCAACAACCATGAAAGAAGATCAAGAACACAAAGTGTAGCTAGACTTGATCCAGGGCTAGATCTTATCTATTGAGATTTACATTACTCACTAGATAATACTGTCATTTACCATACCAAATGAGTGGAATTTCAGAAAGAGGTTGCTCTCCCCTCATATTGCTAATGGGAATAAAGCACTCACTGTGAGAAGTGGCTGCAACTCCTGCAGGGCCCGGTGTACAAAATCACAGTGTGCCTCCGCATAGCCATGGATGCAGTTGGAGAAAAGGCCTTGGGCGTAATGTCTGAATTTAGGGAGTTCATCCAACAACTGTGCATTTAAGGCCTCATAGTTGTTACGGGCAGACTGCAGTTCTTCCAAAGTTTTCTTATCCTTCAACTTTTCTGCCCGTTCTGTACAATTATAGAAATCCAACAGCTTATCAAAGCGTTTCTGGACCAGCTTGTGGGGTCCTGTGAACATGTTCAAAAGCTGATTCAAGGGTGAGATGACAAGTCGCTCTGTCCTCTCTTTCTGTGGGGAAGAGAAACAAACATTGTTTGGGCAAATTACTTGGTCTGCTAAACCTATGTTCCTAGGCTAATTCTGTCACAATCTGCACTGTCTGCTGACATGTGCTATTTGTTCACATGCTGGAACCCATCTGTAAGGATTCATACCAGTATATGTTCATCCACAGCACTCCAGGATGAATGACATTATTTCACACTTCTACATTTTAAATTCCTATCTATTCACCTATCAAATTTGTCCAGCACTCACCAATATGCAAACAAATGTGTTTAGTAAGTGATGTTAATTAGATTTCCATCAATTAATGTAAACTGATGATTAATTCCAGAGTATACATCTAAAAAAAGATTAATATTCAAATTGCAAACCAGGTTTAATTGCCTTAACTTTGTATGGCTTGAATATAACTTAAATTTAAGTAAATGGATACCATATTCCATATCCAAAAGCCTGAAGTTAGTACAACTCAAGAACCTCTGAGTAATTCCTATATATTTACATTTCTAGAACTTTTTTTGGGACCTGGATGTCAAAGATAGTTATAAGGAGGTCAACTTGTAGGAAATAGTACCAGAGGAAGTCACTTACAAAATCTGTGAAGAGCTGGTCACTGATATAACGATGCACTTTCTCAAATTGTTCCAAGTCTCCATTTCCCTTCTCCATACACACATCCCACATGCTGACAGCAGCCAAAACTTTCATGCATGCTGATTCCTGTAGCAAGAATCATAACAAATCCCTATAATCAAGGCAGCCTACTATAGCTTAAAGAAGACTAGATTTAAAGTCAGAAAAACTGGATTCAAATCTTGACTCTACTATTTCCCATCTATGTTACTTTGTTACTTAACCTCTCTAGATTTGTTTCTTAATCTGTAAAATGAGGAAGTTGTACTAGTCCCTATTCAAGGTCTATGAACCGCACTCTCAAAATTAAAGGCTGTCCCTCCTTTCTGTTAATAACTTGTTAACAAATCCTACTAGGTTGAAGAAAAATACTTTGTAAGGGAGATTTATTGCCTATTGCATCAAAACAAAAAATATGGATAAATTTAAGTAAGTAAATAATACATCACCATAACTTGTTGGTTATTTACTCACACGAATATGCTGAAGGTATAAGGATAGGTCTCGGATAAAAGATTTAATAAGTCTTTCTTGCATTCTGAAGTTCTTCTCGGTTTCTTCAAATGCTTCATCTCTTATCTGTATAAAATAAACAATAAACACACAGTCAAGCCACAATGCTTGATTAAAGCCCAAGAAACAGGTCTCCCTTAAACACTTCATCATTCCGTTTATGGATCCCAATTTCCAAATGGACCAAACCTAACTTGCTATGCCTGACTTTTCAAGCCATATAATTCAGGTCTCTACTTTACCTATCTAACCTCATTTCCCACTATTCTTTGACAAAAACATTGTTCTGCTCTGATCAGGCTGCTCTCATTACTGTCCCTGGCACAGGCCATATTCATTTCAGCCTCCATGCTTTCCTTCTTGTTCTCTTAATCTCTAAAGCTCTTCCTTCTTCTACACTGACTTAACTCCTTTATGTCATTTAAGGCTCATCTCAAATATCACTCTCTCCATGAAGTTTCCCCCTGAAACTTCCAGTTTTCATTGTTCCTTCCTGTGAACTATGAGGAACTCACAGGACATACTATATAATTAGATACTTGGTTATATTTTGTTCTCACTTTTAAATGTTATGTTAGTCTTGTCTCTGTCCGATGGCTTGTTAAGGTCAAGAAACAAGTTTCATGTATCTGTATTTCCAATTATATATTCAAAGAACAGTGGCCTCAGGTTCCTAAATTTAAATGCTGACATATACTAGAGTGATTAACTAAGGAAGGGAGAACATTTCTGGAATGAAAGGGTTATCTTATGGTGGGAAGAAGGGGAAGGTAGCAGATATCTGGGAATTAGTGAAGAAATGTGTCATAAGTCACTCCTTAAGTTATGGTATATATTCTAGGAGACAGATAAGGCTCTACTTTTAAGAAAATTGCTTTTTCTTCTTCAACTCAAACTCATGTGCAGAACTCAGGCATGAAAACTAGGCACACCAGCTAATTATGAATAAAGACATCAATTTTTTTCTTCAGTCACTCAAGATATGCTAGGATCTTACCTGAGGAGCAAAGCCTGTGAGGTGTTTCAGGTGACTGCTTACTCTGTTGGATTTTTTAATGATGGAATGGAAGTTAAGTTTAGAGATTTTCTCCATTAGGCTGTCTTCATCTCCTTTACGGTACTTGAGGACTAAAGAGCAAAACTCAAGTTAGTTACTGAACAAATACTCTCTAAAACACTGATAGGAATTGGAATATTTGGGTATAAAACCGGGATTAAGTACCAAAACAAGACCTAATCCCCATCCTCACAGAAGAAACAGAATGATATACACTATACATACTAACTACAACTATGTAAAAATTATAACAAAATCCTTAAAAACATAAAAAAATATAACTAGGGAAAAAAGAGCTGTGAAAAGAAAATGGAAACATTTTTGTTACTCTCTTGTAACAGTTACATAGCTAAAATAATTGAAGTTACAGTTGGATTATGACTTCCTTTATGCATCTGTGTATCTAAATGTTGATTTCTGTTTATACTTACTTAGTTTAGAATGACTTTTCATAAAAATTATATCCCCAAGTAATTCCACCATTCTCCACTGTAACTTTCAACTATCTCTTCTGCCAACCTCTCTTAAAAGGGCTTTTCTTCTCATAACCTCCTTCTTTTCTAGGAATTCTGCCACGCCAATCTTACCCAGGTCCTTTCTACGTTTATATTCATTGATGTTGACATTGATTTCCTTGACAGCAAGGACAGCATTGGTTAAAGGAATTTTGTCAGGGTGAGACTCTGGAGTGGAATTCAGGAGCTCCATTAGCAGCAGTGGGTAACGCATAACTCTCTGCACTGGTTTGATAAGGAAGGAGCCTAAGTTAATGTAGTTTGTGCAACCCCTATAGGAGAAGAAAAAGAGGTTTTCATCAATCATCACAACTTTTTGTGTCACTTACATGCAAAACATAATATCTGTGCTTATAAAAGAGATTACATGGGAAAAATCAATGAACATATGAATGGACTGACAGAGCAAGTAACAAAGAAACTTACCATTCACTATACAGGGTCCTATGAGGCAGAGAACATGGAAAGAAAAGAAACAACTTGTTAGTGGCTTTTCATATTAATCTCAAAGCATAGGTATCCACTGTTTACACCAAATCACATGGGAAAGGAGGAAACTAGAAATTCTTGCCATATCTAGGCTACTAGAAAGAAGAGATAAACCTCATAACTTAAAGTATTTCTTTACTCAGGCATCTGGTACTGCACAAGGACTGGACATGGGATTTAGAATTTGAGAAAGATTTATGTGTCTGTCCTCTCCCCCACTTCCCACCCACCCCCTGCAATGGCTGGTTTGGCAAATAACTGCTTCTCAAATGTTGGTAGGAGAAAGTGAAGAATTAAATCTCCAACCTTATATACATATAAATGAAGAATCTGTGATCTAATGTATCTTATTCTTTGCAGCCTCCCTTAAAGATCCAGAACTCTGTTGTATCTAGGGAAATGGGGCTTGGTGATTTGCCAGCAGTAACAGTACTTAGTCCCTGTCCCTATCCTGGGGGTTATTTGCTTGGATACAATCTCTCCTCCTTATGCTTTAGGGAAAGGTTTGGGTCCCCTTGAACCCACTAACCTAGAAATGTTAACTCAACATCGGGAGAACTTCCAAACATAAATCAACCCAAAAGTTCGACGAAAAAGTCCCTGTAAGTAAAGTTAAAAGGAATAACAAAGCATAATGATAGGATTTTAGGATGGACCTCTAAACCACAACAAGGTACAGAAATCCTTAGCTCAAAACTGGTAGAGAAAAAGGATTTTAACTACTCAAGGATCCTGGGGAAAACATAATAATATACAAATCATTATTTAGGAACATGTGAATAAGAAAAATTAGAATAGTACCAACTTTTCCTCACAAGAAGTGAAATATACTAGAATAAACTGTAAAGGGAACAATTTCAGTAACTTTAGAGACAGAAATAAACAGATAAAAATTTCAGAAAAACAGAAAATATTAAAGAAGATCACGTTTGCAGTTGTGAGGATCTATTTTACATCAATAAGACTGGCAAACTGACAAAATCTAAAATGACAAATGATGGAGGGGCTATAGGAAAACAGAAACAATAATGCACTATTGAGGGAGCTACGAACTGGTTTAGCAGTTCTGGAAAGCCATTTAGAACCATGCCCAAAATATATTACTAAACTCTCTCTCTCTGTCTCTCTGTCTCTCTCTCTCTAATATCTCTAGCTATATGTCTGCTGATTCATCAATATCACTACTAACTCTATACTCCAAAGAAATCAAAGAAAGAGGAAATGTATCCATATATACAAAAATATTTATTGCTATTCTTTTTGCAGTACCAAAAAACTAGTATGTTGCCCATCATTTGGGAAATGGCCAAATTATGGTATATGAATGTAATATAATGCTGCTGTGCAAAAAGAAAAGATGAAGAAGATAGTTTTATTTTTTTTTAATTTTATTTTAGTTTGCATCATTTATTTCCACAAGATTTTGAGTTACATATTTTCTCCCCATCTTTCCCCTACCCACCACCCCAAAACAGCCATCCCAGTGTATCCCCCCCCCTCCCCCAGTCTATTCTCTCCTATGTCTTCCTCCCTCACCCCTCTGACTTTTCGGTAGGGTAGGATGGATCTCCCAACCACAGTGCCTGTGTATCTCAAGTTCCAGTTGGATGTAATTAAAAATAATAATAATAATAATAATTGCATATAGATATAGATATATATTTATAACATTTGATTATGGAACTTTAGATTCTAGATTCTTTCTCTTCCTTCCTCGTTACCCACCCCCACTGGAAGGATAAGCAATCAAATACAGGCTGAACACGTGAAATTACGTAGAACCTCTTCATAGTGAGCTCACTGTGAGAATCTGATTACATGTCTCTTCTTCCTATCCTGCCCCCCCCAACCACTCTCCACCCCGTCCCTGTCCCTCTACAGAAATGTGAACATTCATCAGCCCTCCCCACCACCCTGCCCTCCCCTCCATCATCCTACCTCTCATCCCTCTTCCCCCTACTCTTCT